>PVJS01016936.1:0-36823 GCA_004027185.1 Glis glis
CGCGGAGGTAGAACGCCCCTGGATTCAATCACCGGTACCACACACACAAAAAAAAGATATATTTTAAGCATAAGTGGTACCAACAAGATGGGGCTAGTGGACTGGATATAGCATGTGAGATTCACAATATCAACCATAATAATTTTTTTGTGTGTGTGTGGTACCAGGGATTGAACCCAGGGGCATTCTACCTCCGCGCTACACCCCCGGCCCTATTTTTTTATACTTTATTTTGAAACCGGGTCTCACGAAGTTGCGGAGGGCCTCACTAAGTAGAGAAAGAGAGACAGGGAGAGAGAGAGAGAAAGAGCGCTGAGGCTGGCCGCGAACCTGGATCCTCCAGTCTCCTCCTCCCAAAGTACTGGGATTACAAGCGTGCGCCACCACGCCCGGCCTTCAACCATAATAATTAAGATAATTATGTCTGCTTTTTCCAAGAAATCTCTCCTATGTGGGATGTCACTGAACATACACACAAATATTATTGCATCTTTACTTGACCATAGACCCATGGATTAATTTAATTCATTTATATGTATTGTCATGTTTAATCTTCAGGCTATCCCATGGGGTAGAACATTCTACTATCCCAATTTAAGATAAGAAAAATGAGACACAGGGCAGTTATTAGCTTACACATAGAGGATCAACCAGCCATTCAATGACAGAGCCAGACATTAAACCCAGGGATGATCTCCAAATTCAAAATCTTAACTGCTATTCCATAAAGCTTCCCAAGCATATCTTATTAATGTAGGTACTTATTAATTAGGGAGAAGAATCATTATAAATTTTATCCTAAAAAATAGCATTTCTAAATTCAGGTAAAACAAATAATTTAAACACATAAAATTAGATTACTATAAATGTAAGGGATATTTTGTGATTCAGTAAAACTCAGTGATCACTAATATTCATAGACTATTACTTCAGAGAAACATAAAATCTGACATTTGTTGTTTTGTATTTCTTCTAGACTATATTAAGCTTTGGTGAAATACAGGACTGTGGATATTTTTTCCTATGTATCAAAGTTTCTATATCCTCTCTCTTTTTGTTTCTCTATTTATTTTTTAATTTTTTAATTTTTTGTGTGGTACTGGGGATTAAACCCCAGGGACATTCTACAATGAAGCTATATCCGCAGTCCTGTTTTAAAACATTTTGAGACAGGATCTCACGAAGTTGCTGAGTCTGACCTTGAATTTAACAATTCTCCTGTCTCAGCCTCCCTAGTAGCTGGGGTTAAGGTCAGGTGCCACTGTGCCCACATACATTTATTTTTTTAACTTCTATTTCAATGTGAAAATACTCTTATCTTCATCTCTCTCAACAACTTAATGTTAATGCTGTGGTTTGGATGCCCCCTCCAAAATTGAGGTTGGAAATTAATTGCCAAGGTAGGACCTTTCAGACATGATTAGGTCATGAGAATATAGCCAGTTAGCACCAGAGTGGCTTTGTTATGAATCCAGTTCAGTTTCCTTTGCTCTCTAGTTCTGTTCTTATCTTTTCTTTTGAATTTTCTTTTTTCATGTGATGCCCTCTGCTATGTTATGATGCAGCAAGAAGGCCCTTGCCAAAAGCCAGCACACTCATATTAGAACCCCCAGCCTCCAGAACCATGAGAAGTGTTTTGTAAATTACCCAGTCTGTGGTATTCTGTTATAGCACCATGAAACAGATACTCTGAAGTTTTTTCCTTCTCTTATCTTGTATGAGGTCAGAAGCTATATCTGTGATTCAGAAGAATCATATGGAAGGTGATTTGTAGGTGATGCAAAAAAAAAAACCTAAGAACTTCTAGGAATAGGTCCCTCTATTAGGGACTTAGACTGCATAATATAGTGTAGCAAATGGCCAGTACAAATAGAATAATCATTCTAAGTATGATTTGCATGTATCCATTAAGTTGGACTATCTTTGGAAAACTTGACTTACCCTTCACTTATTTTTAAATATAACCATAAACTCAAATTTTAGGGTTTTTCAATTTAATCTCACTCACATATTTATAACTTGAATACTCCAAATTGTACTTAAGCTCTTTAATTCAAATAAAATCAAATTTGGATAATCAATATTTGTGTCATGTTTACAAAGTTACCTGTCTTAAATTCCAACATTAATTTTGGAGAAAACATTCAAACCACAGCATTCTCTTGTTATATCTATTTTGAAAAAAACAGTACCTACCTTATATATTTATTATGATTAAATGATATATAGTAGGTAATTGTACAATGTCATTAATTTACATCATAATGGTTGTGTTTACTCTTTTACTACGCATCTATTAATATTTTTGCATGTTTGTTGCAGCTAGTGTAATCTAATTATATAGATTATTATTTATGGATCTATTATTAAAATTAATAATAGTAATAATTTGTATCCCTGTACTGTCTTGACTTTAATGACTTTAATAATTTCTTTTAGTGTTCCATCATGATGTTATTAATATATTATGTGTTATATGTATAATTTAATGACATTCAACCTAAAATGGAAGTTGCATTTGACCAAAGACTATGTATCTAAGAAATATATCCTATATTTATATTTCACCTATTAATATGGTGAACTGTATGAACACATTTCTGAAGTTTGAAACAACTCTACACAAATATAATTCACTTATATGTGCTGGAACTTTCTTTTTTAGGGCTGCTAGATTTTATTTAGTAACAGTGAGTGGGAGAAGGGAGTGGAGAGTAGTTGCAGATGAAATTTGAGAGATAGGCAGGCTGAGACTACATCAGCTAGTAACTAAGTTTTAGGAATTTTAAATTTACTTAGAATTAAATTCCTTAGAAGGAATTTAGTGATGAGTTTATATTCTCTTTTAGGTGAATACCATTTTACATCTTTTTCTCTGTTATATCAAGCTCTTCTCTTTTTGCACTGATGAAATTGCTTAGTTGATTGAGAAATGAGAAAAATAATCAGAAGATGTTTTTAATGACCTCATTCTAAATCTAAAACATCTCTATATCTGCACTCTGCCTTCCTCATTACACAATTAATGAAAAGTCTCTGCTGCATGTAAGGTAACCATGATACTTAAAAGTACCTTTTTTCAAGGAATTTGCTATTGCAATTAAACTTTTATCTCTCACATCACCTTTTTTTGTTTTGTACTTTCTGATGGAAAATCCCAAACTAGTCACACATATATTGAAGAATCTCTTATCTAAATAAAAAAAAAAATCAGCATTAACAACACCACCAAAGCAGAGCATCAATCCTATATTCCTCTCTTGTGCCACCTTCCTCTTTTCCAATTTATAGAAAAAATCCAAAAGTTGTTTATATTTACTGTACTATTCCTGATTTCCCATCTCTCCTAAACTTATTGCATTACAACTTTTACACCATTACAAATAAACCACTCTTTCAATCACCATTTACCCAGTATTTCCAGATCAAATGATTAACTCTCAGTTTAATATTAATTTCCTGAAATCTCAGCATCATTCAAAACAATGATTTCTTTGTTATTTCTTGAGGAATTCTTTTCCTTCATTTCCAGGAAACTATGCTTCTTCTACCAGTCTCATCTTGGTTCCTTTTCTAACTTTGTATTCTTTTCAGGTTTTTATTTTTTTGACTTCTAAAAGTTATAGCATTCTACAGCTCAGTCCTGGAATATGTACTCTTCTGTAATTGCACTCACCGCCGTGGTCTCAAGGCTTCAAATAGTGTCCATTAGCTGATGCTCAGATTTTCCAGTGAATTTTCAGATTTGTGAGTCTATATGCCAACTTAGTACCTCTACTTGAATGTCTGCTATGTATCATAAATGCAACATGCTCAGAATCCAACTCCTGACTTCTACCACTCTGCCCCAAGCAAATTAGAACCCTTCCCAAAGGACAAAATTATTTATTTCATTGAAAGACCTAAAATCTAAAGGGTAGTAATGATTCCTCTCACTTTTATACCCCATATCCCAGTCATTATCTACCCATTACTACTTGCAGATATACTTGAAATATATCCAAAACCAATCCCTTCTTAGTACCACCAGTGCTAAAAACCCTCATCAAAGCCACCACTGTCTGTCTTCTGGAACTTTCCCATATTTCTGAAGGGGACCCCAGGTTTTACTCTTGATCCCTCTGTATGGAGAGTGCTTTCCATATAGTAATCATATTGTTAACAAATTTATTTTTTACCTTTGTTCTTCCTAAAGCTTTTTAATCACATTTAGAATAAAATTCAGTTTTTATTAAACTTGAACATGCCTTATGTATTCTGATTCCTGGATACATCAATAGAAATGAGTTATAGACCAAAATGATCAAAATACTTACCTATATTTTCATAAAACATGCAAGTTTTGCAAGAAGAAAAATCTGCATTTTCATAGTCACTGAAAAAAAATGGAATATTATGTTAAGCAAGAGTAGCCAGTCTCAGAAAGTGAAGGGCCATATGCTGTCATTCATATGTGGAAGTTAGAGAGAAATTGGGAAAGAAAAGGGACTTCAGATAAATGAGGGGAGATACTAGTGGAATAGTGGAAGGGGATTTGGGAAGAAAGGTGGCAGGAGTGAAAGGGGAGACCTTGATGAAAGAAACATTTCAAATAATGCTGTGTTCATATATGATGTTATCAACACCAATTTCAATATTATGTATGGGAAGGGGGGAATAGAGTGGCATCTGGAGGGAAACACATGAAATGCTATATGCATGAATGTTTCTATCACTTTGAACAGCATTATTATATATAATTACAGTGTACCAATAAAAAAAGAGGAGTACTTCATGAAAATAGGAGGGATGTTATAGTTAGATATAAAATGTCCCCTAAAGAGCTCATTTATTCAGGGTTGATATAGTTGAATCATGAGGGTTGTAATCCTAGCAGTGGATAAATCCATTGTAATGTAAATCCATTACAATGGATTTATCTGGGTGGTGACTCAGGCTGGTTGGGTGTGGCTAGAGATAGGGGGTGGATCCCTCGGGGTGCATCCTTGGGGATTATATATGGTTCCTCCTCCCCCTGTTCTCTCTTTCTGGCTTCTCACCACCATGATGTGAGGAGCAAGGCCATGTGCTCTCCCTCTCTCTACCTCCTATGCTCTGAGATCCTTGGTGCCCAGCCTCACATGGACTGAGCCCAAAATCATAAGAAAATAAATCTTTCTTGTAAGTTACTTGTTCAGGTCTTTAGATTATGGCTGTGAGAATGCTGACAGGAACAGGAGATCACTAGGGTAGAGAAAGTGGATCAAAGGCGGGAGGAGGGGAGGTACTGGGGATTAAAACTGATCAAATTACGTTGTGTAAATCTATTAATATACCACAATGAAACCCACTGCTCTATATAATTAGTATACACCAAATTTTTTTGACAATTGAAAAATCCTTGAAATTTGACTGAAGCATTTAAGACTTTATTTGTTTGCACAATATTCAGCAAAACACATTGGTCATTCCCCTTTAAAGATCTCATTTTTTACCTGTCAAATGAAACAGATATCAGTACACAACTGTTTACCCAGTGGGGCAGTTTCTTGGCAGAGGTGAGTAAGTATGTCAGGCAGAGTTGGACATTAAGAATTAAAATGTCCTAAAAAGAACAGCAGAAAAAGATTTTATGTGTGGCTCCTAGAGAATTTAGCAGTATAAAACCAAAATATACTAATATTAAAAAATTATTTACCTAGCTCAAGAGTAGAGGTGATTCTGCTAGAGTAAAAAGAAATAGGTAAGTTTTGCCTTGAATTAAGCAAAGGATAGTGTACAGCATGGGTAGTTCAGGAAGCTGTGCACTTTATGTTAGTGGCTTAAGCAATGTGTTGGTTGAAGGAGGGGTGGGGGTTAGCAATCAGTAGATGGTACAGACATTTCTATAATAGACCTCATTAGAAAGACCTTAGAAACCAGCAGCATCAGCAAGAAGCACTGGAAACCTGTGAGAATTCCATTTTGTTTCATTTTCCTTTATGAAATGCAACCAGCAAAACACTATTAAAAAACCTAAGAAATGGAAAAAATAATAAGGATTCTTCTTTCTACAACCTACCAATCTTGACTGAACAAGATGTTGTTATTTATGCCAGCTAAGAAGATAGGGGCAATTCAAGTACTGTGTTGAATTTTAATTTCAAAAGAAGTGTTATATAGTATCCAACAGCTACTCAGCTATAAAGAATTATGTCATTTGCAGGAAATGAATGGAACTAGAGAATATTATGCTGATTGAGATCACCCAGTCTCAGAAAGTCAAGGGTCATCTGTTTTCTCTCATATGTGGAAGCTAGAGAGAAAATAGGAAACAGAGAGGACTTCAGATAAATGAGGAGACAGACCAGTAGAATAGTGGAAAGAGATTGGAGAAGGGAGGTGGGGGAGGGGTAAGAGTAGGATTGAGGAAGAAAGCAATTCAAACAATGTGTTCATACAGAAAGGTATCACTACCAATCTCACTAACATGTTCAAGGAGTAGGGGAGTAGGGTGGAATCTGGAGGCAATCACACCAAGTGCTTTGTGCATGTATGTTTTTAAATCTCACTATGATATGTAATTACAATGCACCAATAAAACCATATTAAAATATTGTACATGTTAAATACATATGATTTTATCTGTCAACTTGAGATGTAAAAAGAACTCAACAACTGCACTAAATCACCACAATTCCCCAAATGATTTCCCCTTGATTGAATAATATTAACAAAATTTACCTTGAATGATTAATGGTAGGGTTAAGATGATATCATGATTATTCACCTTATGTTTGGGGAGGAGACAGTAAAATAATGAATTAATACAGTTAATTGATTTATTTTCTTTGAATGATGACATGCATTAAATTTTTGATGTTTGTTATTATAACATAGTAAGGTAAAACTTTATGTATGGGCTATTGTTACATTCCTAAAAAAGGAGAATGCTAAGGAATATTCTTGGTATGGAAGTGGTAAATGGGATTATCTCTCTTTGGACAGAACCTAGGATCACCCTGCTTCATTCTTTGTCAACTCTTGACAATTTTTTCATAACTCTTGGAAGATCTTTCCAATACCCTGACCTACATTAAATTATCCTCATCTCAAAATCTTCTTTTGTATACAGATTCAGTCATCCACTACTCTGGTTACCTCTTATATCTCACCATCACCAATAGCCACACCTCCACAACAATCTCTGCTTCCTATGTCCCTCTCTATATACCGTTTCTAATCATTCACTCCCCTTCCTCAAATTCATTCCAATTTTCATCATATAATACCCTGACTCCATCAAAAATTCATTCTATCATGACCTCCATCTGCTGACTCTATTATTTCTACTCTCAATGATACACCCTAACTTATCATTTTATTTACCCTTAGATAACATGCCTCATCCTTATTAGTATGTAATTTTTCCTAATAAAGAAATTAAAGCCCAGAGGGTTTAAATATCTTGTCCTGTTATTCACAGGATTCCAAACCATGACTCTTTCCTTATAAGCATCCCAATATAGTTGCAGAATGACAAAGAGAAGCTAGGTCAAACCTGGGTGCACATTAAAGTTTCCTGCCAGTTTCTAAATGTACCTTGCTCTAATGTCCTTTTCCCCATTTCTCCTCATGCCTGACTCCTTCCTCATGCCCACTTCCAGATTTTTTTTTACCTCTTTAAGAGCTCTTGGAAAACTGGATAAAATCTATGAATCTCCTCTACAGGTATTGCTCAAGGCCATAGACTGTTGCCTCTAACTTTATCTGAATGAGTTATATGATTACAAGGAAGAAAGGTTAACCAATCAAGGATTATTCCTAGGGATGATTCTGGGTCTTACAGATTCCTGAAAATTTCCCCATGTTAGGAACTAATCTTAAGAAAAGAATTCAAAATTACAAATACAAAATGAATAACAGGACCTTGGAAGAAGCCATCATAAAGCAATATGCCCCGAGGCACCAACATCATTAGCTTTGTGGTTTTTCTATTCTGGCTATACGATGCTGCCTTCCAATCACTACCTCTTACAAAAAAGAACTGAATGGATAAATCTACCCATGAGTCCAAGTTGTTAAGCCTGAAGGGAACTATGACTCACAGTTATCTGCAGGCTAAATTTGTGGAAAATTTCTGAGTTTCTTATTCTCATTGTATTTTGATGACTCAATATCATATTTCTTTATATACTGATGCTATTCTAATTTGCTTTAAATAGTTCCCAGAAAAGGTAAATATTTAATCAATAAATCTAAACAGTATTGAAATTAAAATGACTAAATACATTCCTAAATAGGAACAATATTCCTTTGATAATTTTCTTTCCTGAAAAATGACCCACGAATTACTGCACATAAAATGCTGCTCTTTCTATTGATCGCTATGCCACACCAATTGCTAAGTCCTATTCATGATGTAGTGGCTAACCATCTTGCACCTGTTCCTTATATTTCCTATACCATTATTCTAGCTCAGGCCTTTCCCTGAAAATAATATTATTGCTTATTTCTCTGCCTCCAGTTTCTTCTCCAGTATTCCACTTTTCAAATATCTAAATGACTTATGTAAAAGCTAACGTATTCACCCAGAAGCATAGCTCTGATTAGGAACATGCACTGCTCAGTGAATCCTTATTACATTATTAGAATATTCACCTATAATATGTATTTAATTTCTACCATATCCTCGGCACTTGCATTTTGATTTTACTCATAATGTCAAAATTATGACATAGACATTTTTATTTTGCTTTTTTTTTACAATGAATAAACTAAGTCTTAGAAGCAACTTGACTATAATTTTATGACATCAGTATGCCCGAGAGCCAGGAATTAAGTAAAATCTGTCTTACTTTCAAGATCTTGTACTGTTACATTGCATATTGAAAACCAAGTATTTTATATTTGCCTTTACTTTACATTCCCAAATTCATTTTCTACAGTACAACACTGTAGGGCTTTCAGTGATTCCAAATTCAATTAGTCCATGCTTAACATCATTATTCAAAACCTTCTTCCTCCTAGAATTTTGCTAATTTTTCCTGCAATCTCTATTATCCTTTTTTTCTAGTATGTGAACCATATATATTTGTGAGTCCTCACCAAAAATTCCTGTGCTTCATAAGGCATTTGCTTTCTCCTCCCTCCTCTGAAATACATCAACATTTTAATCTAGTCTATGTACATGAACTCTACCACTTTACCTTATGTTTTGACTTTATATATTTTTATTGGTACATTATAATTATATATCATAAGGAGGTTCAGAGTGATGGAAACATACATACACACAGCATTTTGTGTGTTTCCCTGACTCTTCACTTGTGTGTACCTTTTGTGAACTCCTAGAGAACACAATTTTTATCTGATTTATCTACCTGTGCCTATGAAATACCTGGTGTCTTCTCTCTAGTAGATGCTTAATAAATATTGCTAAATAAATGGTCCCAGCATAGACAAATGCTTCTTCTACTCTGTAAATCTCAGAACATTAACTTCTACTGGCCTAGATCCAAGCTGTGTTCAATCTCTTCAACAGGCTCTTATATCCAAGTGCTGCAATTATTTAACTTTAGCAGTGATCATTCATTATTCAGAGTTCTGTGGAGCAATAACCATAGTTTTCTGTCTTTTAGAAGTACTCCTGGGTTCATCCTACTACTTTCTATCATTATTACTCACCACCACTGAGACATACCACCACAGAGTTAGGGCCTGATGTGATATGTTGTCACAGTTTAGAGATTGTTTTCAACATTACAGGGACTACAAGCAACCTTGGAATTTCAAGAACTGAGCCAATGTCCTGATTGGGTTAGAGGAGAGCAATATGAAACAATAAAAATAAAATAAAATAATAACATATGTTTTCTCTCATATGAGGAAGCTAGGGAGTAATCGGTATATACAAGTGGGACTTTAGATAATGGAGGAGAAACTCCAGTGGAGTGATGGAGAGGGTATAGGGGAGGGTGGTGGAAGGGAGGGAGAATTAATGAAGGAGACACTTCCATTCATGTTATATACATATGTGAAATTATCAATGCCAATCTCAAGATCATGTATGGGGAAGGGGAGGGAGCTGGGGGAAGCTCACCAAGTGCTGTGTGCATGTATGTCCCTATCACTCTGAACTACATTATGATGTGAGAATACAATGCACCAATAAAAGTATATTTATTAAATAATAATAACATAAAAAGCATTACTAACAACAGAAGTGGCTCCCCATATTCTTCTTCTAACATGAACTAACAAGAGATACTTGGTTCTGACTTTTCCTCTGCCTTCTAGTGTTAGGGCCTAAAATCATGGAGTTCAATTTATGTGTTTAGTGGGAGATGGTTAGTAACAATATTCCTATAATATAGTATCTTGCAGCCTCTGGTGTGATCTGAATTATCTAGATGTTCTGAGAGGCACAGTGGGGTGTGCCAGCTCTGGGTCCCTGCATTTTCCAAGGTTCACTCAGCCTTCCCTTCTACCTCACAGCAGATTTTAGAACTTATCAGACATAAACTAAAGCACTAATTCAGCATTTGAAAAGTTATTGATCTCTTCTAAGCTTGAAATTATTTTAACCTCTAAACTGTTCCCAAAACATAGTATAAATTACTACTCTTACTAGCTAGGTCTTTGAGTGAATCACAACAGTGAGCTCTATTTGAGAATCCAATGTAATTTCAAAACAAATTTGCGTTCTGAGTTTAGCTATTGAAACAGAACAATCTTTTGTTTATCATCTATATGTTATTATATGAATATTATCATTAGTAATATCTTTTTTCAAAATTATGGGCAGTCAGAAAGCAATGTTATATGCTTTATGCAGTCTTAAAATTCTCATAATGATGGATGTTACTATAATGAATGTAATGGAAATTGGTTAATATTAATGATTTCAGACTTTGATTATAAAAATGGAATCACATTCTGCCTATTATCAATTCAAAAATGTCATATTATATCCTATAATTGATTATTTAGTCTTGGTAACAGTACATCAAGAGCTGGAATTAGTATATTGTAAGGCTATAACTCTTTAAGTGAAAAATTGAAATGCCTCATTTATGCTGGTGAATGTTGTGATTTTTACATTACGATTTAGTCTGGTGTTTCAATTGAAGTAAATACTAAATAAATATTATAGCTTTCAAGAATATCTTAAGGGTATATTTATTTCTTATCTTTGATTTACTAACTAGTAAAAGGTATTATGAAGATCAAATGATAAATTTTATTAAAAATCAGACACAGTGCCAGCAGCACTAACATATACCCTCCAGACATTGGTGAAAGAATGATTTATTTAGAGATATGGGAATCTCATTGCCGTACTGTAGCATCTGAAAAGCTTATCTCCTCTTATTTATAAAGTGCCATCATTCAATATATTCAATGGAGCATGCCATAGATGATAGTAATAGTTAGCATCGAAATAATTATAATATCTGATATATAATCCTTTGATTTGTCCCCTATGCTAATTCATTTAATCCTCAAAAACCCTATATAAGCAATATCAATAGTTCCCATTTTAGAGACAAGGGAATAAAAATGCATTTAGATTAAGAAACATGCTCCAAATCACAAAGGCTATTAGTGTTGGATCTGGAATTTAAAACAGTCATTTATCTGGAGTGCTTGCCTAATTCCTCTATATCCCAGAAGGAAGAGTTAGGTCTGAATGCCAAGGGATCAGTGGCTTCTCTATTAGCCAGAGCTTTGCAAAACAAACAGAACCAATAATATATATTATATATTATATATATATTAATATATTTATATATGTTATTATATATAACAAATAATATATATAATAAGTCCAATAGAATTTATTAGATATACATCCTATTGGAAATGTATTGGCTATATATATATATATATATATATATATCTCCTATTTTGCATATCCTAATTATATATACATATCCTATCTATATAATCACTCTCTCTCTCTCTCTATATATATATATATATATATATATACATATTCTTATTATATCCTAGGAAATAATAAATATCCTATTTTTTATGGGAATTAGCTCGTGTGATTTTGGAGGCCAAGAAGTCTCATCATCTACTGTCTGCAAACTGGAAAACCAAGAAAGTTGGTGGTAGAGTTCAGTCTAAGGCTAAAGGCCTAATTGTGAGAAAATGGTTGCTGGTACAAATCTTGGAGTTCAAAGAACCAAGAATCAAAATTACCAGTGTCTGAGGACAGGAGAAGATGGATGTCAAGGAGATGGATATTTTGCCTTCCCCTCTTGGAATTAAATGATGCCCACTCCATTGGAGAAAACTTCTTTCCTCAGTCTGCTGATTTAAATGTTAAACTTTTCTGGAAATACCCTCCAAGACACACCCAGAAATTACATTTTACCAGTTGTCTGTGCATTCCTGAGCCCAGTCCTGTTGAAACATAAAATTAACCATCAATGCTTCCTTTAGTTAGAAGAAGTAATTGCAAGTTCCAATTAGCCCCAGATCTCTGGGTGTTAGATATCTAGATTTCCCTGCAATGGTGGCATATGGTAGACACTTTAGTTCAGACACATCAATTCCATCTTCAATCTCTCAGGACAAAAATCCAAATATGACATCCCTACTAGGTCAGTCTTCTTTCTGTAGTAAGTGAGATATTTAATGACTTTTCTTTTGATTACTGATCTAAGTTAAGTGAAAAAATAATATAATATATACCATGTATATTTTATATGTATTATTTTTAATAATATATTTAATCCCTTTTAGTTCATTTAAACATTATATACTACTGGATGACTGTAGATAACAATAATGAACTACATGTTTCAAAAAGCTAGAAGAAATTATTTTGAGTTTTTATGATAAAGAAATGATAAATGTTAGAAGAGATAGATATGATTAAACATTAAACAACATAAAATTATAGCAAAACATGATATATGCCATCAATATGTATATTTTATGCTTTTATGTATCAGCTTAAATTTACAAAAGAAAAATAATAATTTATTAATATTTTATAATTATTATGGCTACATAAGACACCGGGTGTGGTGGCGCACGCTTGTAATCCCAGTACTTTGGGAGGCAGAGATCGGAGGATCCGGGTTCGCGGCCAGCCTCAGCTCTCTCTCTCTCTCTCCCTGTCTCTCTGTCTCTCTCTCTACCTAGTGAGGCCCTCTGCAACTTCGTGAGACCCGGTTTCAAAATAAAGTATAAAAAAATAGGGCCGGGGGTGTAGCGTGGACATAGAACGCCCCTGGGTTCAATCCCCGGTACCGCAAAAAAAAAAAATCTAATTATGGCTACATAAATTTTTATAAGTCTAAATGTCAAAATTTCCAAGGAAGAAATAAATGACCCATGTGTTGTAACAAGACCCACCAATATATAGGAAGGAACTCACTGAGCTGCAGATTAAAGATATTTATAGCAGAGGGGCAGAAGGACAATCGTTATATCACCTACTTTCTTTTCCGGCTAAAATAGGATTATTCCCCCTGGTGTAGTTTCCAGTGCTTCTTTGTTTCTTGTCCAGTTTTATAACTTAAGCAGTAAGCTGGACTAACTTCCCTAGAGAGACAATTTCCTGCAGTTTAATAGGTTTCTTTATTAGGAAGCTTTTCCCTGTTGGTCAACCATTGTATATAGTCATTACTTAATTTCCTTTCATATTACATATGGCCATTATCTAGGAAGAAATTGTGCTAAATTCTAATTCAAAATATTTATGACAAAAAGCAGTAAATTATTCTTAGTAGTAAGATCACTCATTATTATTAGGAAATATCCTATATGAAAGCCACTATCTTGGTTATACACAAGTACACTGTGCTAATACTGCATCTTTCTTCTTTAATGTACCATGGTAGGAGAGCATTAAAGATTTTCACTCAAAGAATAACAAATCTTTCTATAGCTTAACAGTTATGGTAATGAAGTTGAAGGCACCCAAAAAGAAATGAAATGGTAGCAAATACTAAAATGTAAATAACATATGGTTTGGAGTAATCAACTTAATTAGATAGAACTAATCCTTCATTCTATTAAGATAGTAATCTATTAATTTTTCTTTCCTATCCAGTCAGTATTCTTTTGAAATTGATCTGTTATCTGACTCCTCTGAGCAGAGTAGAATTGGAATTATGGATTTTTGACAGAATGGTGAAGCACAATGAGCAGCATGACCATCAACTAGCAAGTTTTCCATTCATTGCACTGCAATTAGATATCAATCCAAGAGAACTCTACCTGAAACAGAAATAAACATCTTCCTGTTCAGGAGAACATAAAGTTGATGATATAAAAGTGTTTTCGGTCAAAGAGTAGAGCACTGAATGAAGGAACAAGGATGTTAGAGGGCAGGAATGCAACTGATGTATGATCAAGGTAAGTACTTTTAATAATGGAATGGTGGACCTTTACAAGTGATTTAGACACACTGCATTGTGCTAAAAGTATACGAAGAGCTGGGCGTGGTGGCACATGCTTGTAATCCCAGTACTTGGGAGGCCGAGACTGGAGGATCTGGGTTTGAGGCCAGCCTCAGCTACTTAGTGAGGCGCTCCACAACTTAGTGAGACCCTGTTTCAAAATAAAAGAATAAAAACTAGGGCTTGGTGTGTAGCTCGGAGGTAGAATGCCCCTGGGTCCAATCTCCAGTACCACAAAAAACCAAAAAAGTGTATGAAGAACATAAAACCAAGCAGCTGCACAACTTCTTTATAAACCATATATAAAGTATATGAGTTACTGTTATTAAAGTGCATAATATCAATAATTATCATTGCAAAGGCTTCATCCATGGTTGGAAAACAGGTTCTAACAATTTGTTAATCATCTTTGTAAACCTCTGCCACCTATTTAGTAAGAAATTATACTTTGAACTTCTTTGTCTGAGGACTGTGTTCCAAATTATAATTACTAAAATCAAAACTGCCCTTTAATTTGTAGCTGAATAGCAATTATCATCAGAAAATCCTATAGGTGATATAATGGAAATGTGAATCTAAGTTTGCAGTAAAGTCTATAAAAAGCAAGTGAAAAGGACAAGATGTTCTTGATTAAAATAGCTAATACAGTTTAACACTTGTGACCTCTCATTGACATCTTCTAAACAATTTTTGAAATAGCATAAGCAAAGCGAAATTGTGAAGATGTTAAAATTTGAGCCTATGCCAGCCTTCTAAGCATATTTTACCAAGATTCTTGGCAAAAAAGCATTCCATAGTAAATATCGGCATGACAAAGTCTAGTTTGGAGCTGACTAACTCACTGGGGAATGCACACAGGAAAAATGAGAGAGATCTTCTCCAACACATTCAGTTATAGGCTCTTTATAGATTGGTTGTGATTGTGCATCTTCTTAGATATTAAAAATCTGTTCTGAAAAATCACCCACTAAGTGAATAAAAAATTAAGGTATTGACAATCTCTGTTTTCATATGTTCTACTTCTTGTGGGATTTAGTGTTACTGTAAACAATTTATGACTTTTAATGTCTTATCCTCTATGAGACATAAAATTAGATTGTGTATGTTTTACCAAATGCTTTCACAAGCCTTAAATTATTTGACTCCTACCACATTATTCTGGAATAAGCATTTTAATGATTTATTCAGTCTGGCAGCCAAGATATACTTATTAAATACTTATCGCTGCCTGGTAAAGTGCTAAGTGTTGGATATTCACTGATAAACAAAACAGACTCAGTCTCTGACTTTGTAGTTTATGGTCTAGTTGGAAAGATGTGCAATAAAGAAAGGGTTATAGGTACTTAAATAATTTCATGTTTTCAAAATGCTGCAAAAAAGAAGAAAAGAATATAGTAAACAAAAATAAAGCTCAGTTTTATTGCCTCATTTCCCCCATGGAAATTCATCTAGAAAGTATAATCCAAAGCTCAAGTTTAACTATGTAATTTTAGTGTCATATATACTACATACCACATAGAATCTCTGAGCACCATCTTCCAGCAGTATGCCCTCATTCAAAGTGTGGAACACAAACCAGTAAGGATGATCAATGGGAAAATAATTTGGTCCCTCCTACCATACTATTCTTATAGCTGACACACTAATTATAATCCTTGTTTTTTTTTAACAGTCTTGATAATATCTAATGAGTCTAGTTATATAAGAATATCAATGCCAATCTTTGGACATTTTTTACATACATAGGAGTTCATGTTCAAGAAAAATCATTTTTTCTGGGTCACAGACTCAAGTTTCATGAAAATAGCATCTACTGTCCACTGTTTCAGTCTTTCAAAGAGTAGTTCTTGAACTATAGGCATTGGAATAAACTAGAGTAGAAGAGTAAATTAGAATATAAGAAAAGGAAACACATAACATGAAAGACTGCATGCCAATTCAAGAGAAAATTTTAAAATATTTGAGTAAGATATTTACGAAAAATCTGGTAACCTATTAGTATAATGCCTACATGTGTTGATGCTGTATGGAGAAGGATTTTTGGCAGTTTCTTTACTCTATGTCAAGATAATCAAATATAATTAACATAGTCTTACAATTATTGTATATTAAAAATGCAAGAAGTTATAGCTAAACTGAAACTTATTATTAAAGTTTTAAACAGTTCTTTAGAAATCATGATAAGCAGAGAGATTGTTAACCCATTTAGGTTGTGGAGGGAAAGAGAAGAAGAGAGAACCTGAGCACAGGAGACAGGTTGCTGAGTGGGACAGGTCAACCAGACTTGGGAAATCAAGGGTGACACACTTGGTCCTTGAATGCAGAAACTAGAGAAAGAAAAGGGACCTCATGAAAATAGGAGACAGACTAGAAGTGGAAAAGGGTAAGGGGAAGAAAGGGGGAAAGGAAAGGGGAGGTACAGAGAAGAAAACAGACAAAATTATGTTACAGGCAAATATAAATGCATCACTATGAATATCACTTATAGACAATTATAATGTACCAATAAACATCTTTAAAAGTTCAATAATAGCAGGGCGTGGTGGTGCACGCTTGTAATCCCAGTACTTTGGGAGGCGGAGACTGGAGGATCCGGGTTCGCGGCCAGCCTCAGCTCGCTCTCTCTCTCTCTCTCTCTCTCTCTCACCCTCCCTCCCTCCCACTGTCTCTCTCTCTCTACCTAGTGAGGCCCTCCGCAACTTCATGAGACCCGGTTTCAAAATAAAGTATAAAAAAAAATAGGGCCGGGGGTGTTGGGCAGAGGTAGAACGCCCCTGGGTTCGATCCCCGGTACCGCAAAAAAAAAAAAAAATCAATAATAGGATAATTGGATGATGGGATAAAAACTTCCAAGTTATGCTTGCCAATTTTAAAATAATTATTATTTGTACTCACAATCTATTAAGTCTCACCATTTATTACAATAGCTATAGACTGCAGCAAAAGATTTTTTAAGGACTCAGAGAACTTCATGCTGGTAATTTACAAGAATTACAGGTAATATTGTCTCTAGAGGAGAGTAATAAGATTGGCAGAAATGAAATACTGTGGACATTACCAGAAATATAATAACATCTTGTTTGAAGAAAAAAAGAGCTTGCATTTCAATAAAAAATTAAATTTGATGACCTTTAGAATAATTCTTAAACCTAGTGAGTTAGGTACTTCCTTTCAACATAAGGCTTTATAAAGCTCACATATATACTTCTACGGACTGTATCTGCTTCAAACTGCAATTATTTCTCTGGTATACAGAGAATTCCAAGAATGATTGCTAATGACCTTTGTCCTTGCCTTTGAGTGTGGGTAGAATCTATAAATATGAAATATCATTCCCATGATTATATTATAGTGTATGGCAAAAAGGAAATGTTCTGGGTGGGCACAATCCAATCACATGAGCACATAAAAGCAGAAAATTTTCTCTGGCTGAAGTCCTCAGAAGGAGAAGTTAGAGAGATTCAAAGCAGTAGAAGAATTTCATATGCCTTTATGTCCTGAATTTGGAGGAAGCTACATACAACACCAGAGATCAGCCCCGAGGAGGAGGGGATTCCCCACTGACAGCCAGAGAAAACTGGGTGCGCACATACATGTACACACACATGTACACTCACACACATACACATACAGACAGGGATTTTCCTAAAGTGATTCAGCTCTGACGTTCAATCACATAAACCTGAGGCCTCTCTGGACACTTGGGAGGTTTAACATTTGTTGGGCATTAGCCCTATAAATAAATATGTTATAATATGATATCTAGAAAATATCTGAAGACCCAGACATTATTTCTTATGCTTAATCTTACCTGCTTCCTTTTAAGGTTGTTTCTTTCCAGATTATAATAAACAGAGGTGTAACTATGTTTTTTATTAGTCTTAACAGGTTAGCATCATCACAAAATAACTTCTTATTTTATCCCCACTATCCAACATTTGACAGACTTCTTACTGTTTTTAATCACATGGTTAATTATATTTGTATCACATTTTAAAATTTCTAAGGACTTTATACCATAAATGTTTTATAGTCCAAAGAGATATAATTAAATTACCAAAGCAATTTTATATACATTTTTAAATTATTAAGATAAGCTCATGGTATATGTTGTCCTTTCTTCCATTTTGCAGAAGAAAACTAAGACTGAAAACTTATGTAAATGATTTTACAAGTCAAGTATTAGCATGTTAGAGAAAATAAATGGGATTATAGAATAAAACAGAAACTCTACGCTAAAATATCTCAAACTGAATAACTTCCAAGTTATGGGTGAGGTAGTCTGACCCTTTTATTCCACCAGCTAATCCCCCGATACTTGAAATGTCATTGTCTTTCTCCATGAGATATTGTTACAAAACGAAACAAACCATAACAGATTTGTTAATGTGCCTTTCATATTTTTAACTACTTATCATGAATAATTTACTGAGTCACAGATAGTATAATTGATTACAATAGCAAAGAAAAAACATATATGGTTATATCTTTAACTGCTATATGTAAATATTTTATGTAATATATATAATTGTGATTTGTTATTCTTATATTTTGATATAAAGTTGTTAATAGTATATGAAATAATGCATAAATACATGCTTAAATATATGCCTTATAAAATAAATCCAAATTTTATGTAATTTTCTCATATTTCAAGGTGAGAAATGGTTACCCTTTTTAATGTTTCTCTGACTCCTCCCACTAAGCTCTTTCACTAAGGCTGAAGAGATTGAATGTCAAAACACAAAATCATAATTCTAAGATTATGTTCTGGGTTTCAAAGATCCATAAAGATGGGATCATATTGACAAAATATAAATATTATCTACCACAAATCCTTAGTTCTGATGATATAAGTAGTATTACCAATAGAGTAACCAGCAATTGTGAGAATATAAATAATACTGCTTTTAGCTTCATTATTGGCAGTGGTGGTTTTTTTATATATAAATTGGATCTCTGCTTGCCTAGTCAATTATTTTTAGTGTATGCTTTTTACTCGTATACACAATTTTCAAAAAGCTTCAGAAAAATGATATGACAAAGCACAAATTAGTTTTATCAAAATCCAATCACAGAAATCAAATCACTAATGTATATGTGTAGTGTACACACACATACACACACACACACACACACACACACACACACACACACATTTCTTACAGGAATTAGCCTTTCTGCAATTGTGGGAGCTGGATAAATACCCTCTGTGGTTCTCTTGATATTAATGCTGGAGCTTGGCATTCCATGGACATGCAGCTGATAAGCACAGGTAAGAACAGGGACAATCCAAAACCCACAGTATGATAGATTGAAACTCGTGCCCATTACAGCCATTTCTGACCTTGATATATGGGAGTTTGAAACAACAACAACAACACAACAACAACATGGTGCTTCTCATCACAGGGCAAAAGATACGCCTGGTTCAGGAGTCAGGGAAACTCTGGACTGTGCAGTACCAAGAAGTAGCAGCCTTGTCCAAGGCCCCATGCTACAAC
The DNA here is from genome assembly GCA_004027185.1 of Glis glis. Taxonomy (NCBI): domain Eukaryota; kingdom Metazoa; phylum Chordata; class Mammalia; order Rodentia; family Gliridae; genus Glis; species Glis glis. The sequence goes on from PVJS01016936.1 coordinate 19,889, forward strand.
AGAGAGAGAGCCCAGCAGCTGAGCCACAGCGGTGTGAGTCACCAAAGGGCCACTTCTCCGCTTCTCGCCTCAGAATCACATGCAAAACTTTTTTGGGGTTCACTCTACCCAGAAGCCTAGAGGGACAGTGATTCAGTGAAATGTAGTTTGACCAAATCAAATGGACAAATTATAAAGCCACCCCCCATTTAAGAGTTCAACAGAAGCTAAAGAAAAAGTCGTGATAAAACCTTCCTTGGAGTCTTCGTTGGAGTAATTTCCCTTTTCCCAGAAGTTGAAAGTGACATTTGCTTCAGACAAAGTGCTCTAACAGTGAGTGATCAATGACTTCCATGTGTCGCCAACTCAGCTCATAGTTGCTTGCTTTATTTCCAGGAGAAGTGGGATGGGGGGGTGGGAAGAAGTTCTAATATTCCAGAGTATGATTATAATTCCTTTAAATTTCATATTTTAAAAGTATTAAAATGATGAATTTTAGTTATCATAAAGTTTATAAATAGACAGCAGTTTGACACTTGTTAAAAGAATAGCAAGTAAACATTTTATTGGTGTCTATAATTGTAAAAATGAGTATGTTAAAATTTGACTTACAATCAGATAATTGAGCCAACAATTTTGCCTGATTTTTAACCTCAGATTTGTATTTGTATCTTTAATATTATGCTTTTATTATCATGAGCTCTTAAAGATGCATCACATATAGAATACCACTAGTTGTTTATATTGACAATAAACTATTCTTGATTCCAAGCAATCTTAAAAAATCATTTCTCCCTTTTATTCTAATTTCAAGTAAAACCCAATTTAATCTTACTGAACAGATTGGCAGAAGGCATTAACCAGACACATTCTTAAGAATATTCAGCCCAAGACATGCTTTTTTTTCTTTTTTTTTTTTACTGTGATAATTACAACTGGGTCTATCAATGGAATGGTTAGCTTGAGGCTTGAACAAATAAACCAGCTCATATTCTGCTCCCTTAATGATAACATTGTTATTTGAGTCCCTTTCATGCAGTAGCTTGACTGATAACAAACAATATTATTTGTCTCATAATGTCTTTTATCTTCAAGAGTAAATGTGCTACTAGGAAACATTTCCTAATTAAAAAATAATTATGATTCCAGGAAATGGTCAAAGATTAAAGTAGAAAGGTCAAGCAGAGATTCTGTTCCATATTCCCCAGAGGAATTTTTTTAAAAATCTAATCCTTTTTAATTGACATAATAAGTGTTGATATTGATGGGGTACTGGGTAACATTTCAGTACACATATAATATGTAATGATCAGATCAGAGTAATTGGCAGAGCCACTGTCTCAAAAGTTTATCATATCTTTGTGTTGGGAACATTCAAGATCCTCTCTAGTAGTTACTTTGAAATATACAATTAATTGTCAACTCTAATTACCCTACTGCATTATAGAAAATTAGAAGTTGTTCTTCCTATCCAACTGCACCTCTATGCCCACTAACCATTCCCTCTCCATCACCTCCTCTTGTATCCCCTTCCCAGGCTAAAAACCTACTTTTTTTTTTTTTTGTGGTACCGGGGATTGAATCCAGGGGCATTTTATCTCCAAGCTACACCCCCGGCCCTATTTTTTATACTTTATTTTGAAACCGGGTCTCACGAAGTTGCGAAGGGCCTCACTAAGTAGCTGAGGCTGACCGCGAACCTGCGATCCTCGGGTCTCCGCCTCCCAAGTACTGGGATTACAAGCGTGCGCCACCACGCCCAGCAAAAAACCTACTTTTATGGAGCACAAAATCACTCTGCATTTAAGACTATGTTGAAGTTGATCACTACTAGAATGAATGGAAGTTCTTGATTTACTTCATTAGGGAGTTAATATGAGGGAGAGAACAGGAGAAAATGATGATGCAAACATCTTAATCATGGAGATTAAATCACTAACCTGCTGTTTAAAAATGTGAGGATTAGTTTCTTCAGGATGGCTGTGGGTCAATGGTTTGGGTGCTAGGGAAGAAAATCTATAGTCAATAGAATGAAGTATCCTACCCTTGAATAAGCTGATAGAATAGTCAAACTTTGTTGCTTTATTTTTTTATTTTTTTATTTTTTTATTTTTTGCGGTACTGGGGATTGAACATTCTACCTCCGACCTACACCCCCAGCTCTATTTTTTTATTCTTTATTTTGAAGCAGGGTCTCACTAAGTTGCGGAGGGCCTCACTAAGTAGCTGAGGCTGCCACGAACCCGCAATCCTCCTGTCTTAGCCTCCCAAGTACTGGGATTACAAGCGTGCGCCACCACGCCTGGCTGTTACTTTATTTAAATTTCAAACTCCAGTAATAATTAAAGCTAACTATTACAAAAGACAATCATAGTAGTCAATATTCTTGATGAATTTTACTTTATTTTATGGACAGTTTCTTGGTGGCAATGAATTCTATTTCTGTTACTTAGAGATATAATTGTTAATGATTCGGAAACTAAAAAAATACTCCATCACATATTTTTTATTTTTTAATATAATTTTATCTGTGCATTGTAATTCTACATCATGAGGTTCAGAGTGATAGGAACATACGTGCATACGGCACTTGGCATGCTTCTCTCTGGAAACATTCATTGCACATTTTAACCCATGAGAATATTGCTTTAAATGTGTGAGTTAGTCCAGTGCAAACTAATTTCCTACAATAATATCAATTTCTTTAGAAGTGGATAAACAAATCTACTGAATTCTAGCTATCATAATTGATAAAAAAAAAAACTTGTATGTGGTTGAAAAGGATTTCCAAAGTTTTCTTTATGAAGGTAGGAATTCTTTTTAGAAAAATTTATCATAAAGATATAACTTTTGCTGGGCATGGTGGTACATTCCTGTTATCGTGGGAGACGGAGACAAGAAGATCACAGATTTGAGGCCAGCCTCAGAAAATTAACGAGACCTGCAGCGACCTTGTGAGACCCTGTTCCAAAACAAAAAATAAAAAGGACTGGGGGGGTAGCTCAAAAATAGAATACCCCTGGGTTCAATCCCCAGTGGCGCGCGCGCGCGCACACACACACACACACACACACACACACAAAATGATGTAACTTCTTTTATTCCTGATATCTATGATATGCATGAATTTATTTAAATATTAGAATTATGTTTATGAGAAAAAGCAGCAACTTAAAATTAGAATTGCTTTTATAGTGTTAAATTCAAAGAATTAATATGAGATATTTGGTACTTGCTTATAGGCTATTATCAAGTGAAGAACAAGGGAAGAGAAAGATGTCATTTTTGGTTCAGGGGAAAACAATAAGCTTGGATAATTCTCAAAAGCAGAATTTTGAGGACGAAGAACAGGCTATAATAGAATGTAGTATGATAACTATAATATAACTTTAATCTCATTTAAGAGACTATGTATTGTCTGGAAGTATATACAAGAAGTATAAAACAAAATACAGATAATAGTGAAATGAGGTTAGGGAGAAATAAGAGGAGGCTTCAACATTATTTGGTGATATATTCGTTTTGTTATTATACATAATTTTTTCATATTAGGAAAATTTCATCATAACTTCTCTTTCTCTCTCTCTCTCTCTTCCAAGACACTTGCAAGAATTTGTCAATTGTGTAATTAGTAAAACAGCATGATTCTCACTTCTGACATCAACTGCAATGGAAGAGAATCCCCAAATCACACTCAGGTTCTATAATTCATTAGAAGGGATCACAGAACTCACTGAAAGCTGTAATATTAGAATTTATCAAGAGAAAAAGCCCACAGGGTCAGGCGCAGCGGCTCACACCTGTAATCTCAGTACTTGGGAAGCCCCATGGTAACTTGGCGAGACCCTGTTTCAAAATGAAGAATAAAAAGATGTGTAATTGTGCCTTAGAGGTAGAACACACCTGGGTCCAATCCCCAGTACCAAAAGAAAAAAAACAAGTTCACAGAGAGCTTTTTTATTTCCACAAAGAGTCCTTCCCATGGAACTCCCCATGCCCTCTTCCTATGGAGTCACCAATGTTACTTTCACTATATCAATATATGACAAGAACCATGGAGTCCTGGCCAACCAGGGACGCTCAGCTGACCTTTCCCAGTGTCCTTATTAGGCTAAAAGTCACACGGCTAAACTGATCATCCACATAACTGATCTCAGTGAGCCTCAGGAGATCTATCTGACTTTATGCGACTCCAATATACTACCCTAAATCACATGCTATCTGGCTGGCCCAAGACCCCCAGGCATAAAAAGATACTCCTATAGGTCATTATGTTACGATGGCTAAAAGATACCTCCCAGAAGCTCAGGGCAAAGGATAGAACTTTCCTTTGAGAAGGTGAAACTCCTCACTACACAGCCTCTCACCCGAACAACAATGACAACAACTAATACATAAATGCTCTGGGAGGTGGCATATGGGAGAACTTTGTTGCCAGTATTTTTACATGTTTATAATTAGCATTTATTCTTTTTGTAGTAAAGAAAAAACAAGCTCTTTATAAAAAGGAGAGAATCTTACATATTTTTGACACTGGTCATAGCTGTCATCCCCAGAGAAACACTGGTGGAAGGGGTTGGGGTGGTTGGTTTCTGAATCAATGAACGGTAAGTAATTAAACACTTTGATTTTAAACATCATTATCTATAAGAAATGCTTCCAGAATTAACTCCTTTAAGAGACACTTAGCAGCTAAGATATCAGCTTCCTACAGATAATTCTCGTTAAATAGGGAAAACATAAAATTTGGATTTGAGAAGCTGTGTATAACCATTACTTTTTAATTTTTCCTCAATCCTCTTATTACTCTGTAACTTCTAATCGGGTGCTTCTAAAGGGCAGGTGGTGCTTTTTCACCTGTTCTTTTCTTCCTTCTTTTTCTAACTATTCTCTCTACTCTCCTCTGCCTGTGTTTGTGTATTTATATGTGTGTGTGTGTGTGTGTGTAATTCACATACATTAGTTTCTGCAATATGGAAATTCATGTCTCAAGGGCTGATCTGTTGCTCCACTCTTGGAAGATTCAGATATTACTTAGGAAATGCTGAGGGAGATGGGAGGGGGGAAGAGGGCAACACCCTAATGCACATGATGTACATACACAAACTTACCAAAGTCAGTCATTATGCTGAGCACAAGAAGGAGGGAAGGGGGAGGGAATGGGGTGGGAATTGGGGGAGGGCTAAATATGCCATGTGTGCATGTACGCTCCTACCACCCTGAAACTAATCATGATGTATGATTACAATGCACCAATAAATTTAAAAAATGCACTTATAAGCCTTCTGTAACAAAGAAGATGATAGAAAAAAGAGAATTGGAAAAATAAGAATGACTTGTAATAACTGATGAACTAAAATTGTGTAGTCTGACATTTGACAGGTTACATACACTTATTTTCTTGGTATCAAGTAAATTTATAAAAGCTAAATATTTGAGAACCAAAGGCAGACTGAAAATATGGACTACATTTATTTGTTGTTTTGTTTAAACTGAATCATGTCAATTCCATTAGCATAATGAAAAAATAATTCTTGCCATCCTCAATTTAACAGTATCATTTGGTGCTTTGGGGGGTATCTCTGCGTGTGAATTTTAAAAAAATAGAGTAGTCACCTTATTCCTTCTACAGATGCTAGAATAACAACAACAACAACAACAATAACAAACAGGTTTCAATGAAACCTGGAAGACTGACCCTCTGAAAATCTGTTAAATATACTGAACTGATATGCTAGAATTTTTTTCTCTTCAATGCTTAAAAACTGGTGGAACATGTAAAGGACTTGAAAGGTTTCTAAGTCTCTGTGGATGAAGGAAGGACTAAAGACCTCTCAAGGTATCTTCTACAATCTCCTATCTTTGGAGGATCAGTGATATATTAGGAAAACAAGTAGAGAGGAAGATTGATAGAGAACAAGAGCACCAAATTTAAGCTAGTAGATTTCAACAGGCAATTTAACACGGTGCTGATAAATTCTTGTCAGCATTTGTAATTCATCAGGGATTTTACAAGAAAAAAGTCCTTGTATGTCCTTTGAGGGCTTCTGGTGCAATACAAATAAATCTCTTTTGGATTTTGGGGCCCAAGGTGAAAAGGACACTAAGTACACTGACGTTGATCCTGGATCTTCTTGCAGAAGAAAGAAAAACAGTGGAGCAGAAACTACTGTTTCCTAAGTGTTCAGCCTCGTACACATATGTCGAATAGAATCAAAGAACAGAACAGGGATGAATTGGATTCAAGTGTTATTTGTGCAGTTACTTAAATGGTAGTAAGTATAAAAACAAGTGAAATTCATATCTTCTTGGACTTTGAATATTTCTTGCAGTTTCTACAAGGTGTAGAACATTATATTATATATAGGTATAATAGTTGATGCTGAATATGATTTTTAACAACACTGAGTCACAGTACAAGAACAATATATGGTAAACTTATCTTGTGACTTTTTTAAATTGAAAATAATGCTATAAAGTAAAAACTGCAAGAAAAGATTACAAATTTTGTCCTTAGATGTTTAGTGTGGATTCATCTGATTATAAATTGCCACTATGTTATTCTTGAATTCAGCTATTCAACTTGTTAAAAGTCATCTCATATTAGAAACAAATTAAGTAGAATAAAGTGATAAAAATTTTATGAATAAAAAACATATATATATATTTTTTCTTTTTGTGGTACTGGGGATTGAACCCAGGGGCATTCTACCTCCAAGCTACACCCCCAGCCCTAATTTTTTATTCTTTATTTGAAACAGGGTCTCACTAAGTTGCAGAGGGCCTCACTAAGTAGCTGAAGCTGGCTGCGAACCTGCAATCCTCCTGTCTCAGCCTCCCAAGTACTGGGATTACAAGTGTTCGCCACAACGCCCGGCTTGAATAAAATATATTTTAATTGCTAACATGATAAAAATTTTAAAATAAAATTAAAATAGGATATATTACACAGTTTATTGACTATTATAGAACCATTATTTTATAAAAGTGAATAAGTTTCAAATGAGACAGTTGTACATTGTACCTCTCTTGGCAATTTTCTTTAGCAGATTTTAAGGATTTGGGACTTTCTGGCTTAATGAGGTTTTTTTTTATTCATTCAGTCAGTAATATGAGAACCAATCTTTGGGACTACAAAGGAAAACAAGCCACATTGAGTTACTTATCATGAAGCTGAAATTAGAGACCTGTAAACTCTCAGTGTAAGTAACCTAGCTGTAATGGTTTGAAAATAGAATGCCCCACCTAGGCTGCACAGAAATGGGGTGGCAATGTTGAAAGCAGGGCTTGGTTGTAATCTCAGCAGTGAATAAATTCATGGTAATGGATTTATCTGGGTGGTGACCTGGGCTGGTAGGGTGTGGCTAGAGAATGTGTGTCCCTGGGGCTGTGGCCTTGGGGATTATATATGGTTCCTCTTCCTCTCTCTGTCTCTCTCTCTCTCTCTTTTTGCTTTTTGCTTTTGGCCTGCATGATGTGAGAGTACAGCTTTGTACTCTCTCTCTCTCTCTCTGCTTCTTGCTGTCATGCCCTGAGATCTGTGGTCCCCTGCCTCACATGGACTGAACCCCCAAAATCTCCAAGAAAAACCATGAGCAAATAAATCTTCCTTCCTCTAAGTTGTATGGTCCGTTTTTTAGATTATAGCAGTGAGGATACTGACTAAGACACTGTCCAAACTCCTCAGTCCCCTCTCCACAAAAATTAAGAGATCAGATTCCAGCAGGGCTGTCTAGTCAATGTAGCTAGGATGACTCTAGTCCATTTAAATGTCTACCTGAGAAATCCCAATGCTGTCAAAATAATTTACTTATTTATTTATTTATGTATGTATTTATTTATTTATTTATTTATTTTTGCGGTACTGGAGATTGAACCCAGGGGCATTCTACCTCCGAGCTACACCCTCAGCCCTATTTTTTATTCTTTATTTTGAAACAGGGTCTCGCTAAGTTGTGGAGGGACTCACTAAGTAGCTGAGGCTGGCTGCGAACCTGGATCCTCCTGTCTCAGCCTCCCAAGTACTGGGATCACAAGCACGTGCCACCACGCCCAGCTATAATTTACTATTTGTTGCAGCCAACGCCTGATTACAGGTCCACTGACCTCCCTATTAACAGAGCATTTACTTCTGAAATCTTGCAATAACAAATCCTTCCTCTGCCTCTTGGAGATGTAAATCTTCCACAACCCCCAAATATTTTCCTCAAAGACCTGGGAGCCATTCATTTGAAATGAAATCGTCGAGGCTAGGCCTCAGTCTAGTAGTCCCTGTGAGAGTACAGGAGCCCAAGTTCAATAAAGGACCATTAGCAAACACACAGATGGCCTAATCATAATCATCAGACTGCACTCCTAATGTCCCTCAGTACTTTTGCATCTCCTGATGTTGACAAAGACTCCCCTCTTCTGTTTCTGCAGAGTTGAGCTTGTTTTACATGGAGTCTGATCTACAGAATAAGTGAGAATGAAACTTGCCTTGCATCCTTTAATAAATATCTGGCTTTGTTTCTCTATAGTGGCATAAATAAAAATCAACCAAATATAATACATATTATATATATATATTGCCATAACTACAGTTATATATTATGTATATATGTTATATATTATATATATTGCCATAACTACAGTTAATTACATTATACTACTTATTTACTATGAAAAGTAACTGTACCTACTAAGTTATTACTACAAGTATCTAAGTAATACTAATCATGAAACTACCAGGGTGCTGTGGTGGAGAGAAAAAGCAGTATACTTTGTGTTGGGTTTACTGATGAGGTAATACATTATTTGAAATATTAAGAAGAAGAAAAATCATATAAACAGGGGGAGGACATTTTTCCAGGCATTAATTAAAAACAAAATGATGGGTGAGAAAGAGGCTTCATCTGTTGGGAATGACAGATGGCCATGCCTTGAGTATAGTCAGAAGGGGAACAAAGTAAACCGGGGAAGTAAACCTGGAAGTTAAGTGGGAAACCGGTCATGATGTACTTTCCTGGTCACTGAAAGCCTGAAATACTTTGGAAGCCTCTAAAGGAGGGAAAGAAAGAGATGACAATTTTATTTTCAAATCTTCATAGTAGTTCCTATGTAAAAAATTGATGGGAAGAGAGTAAATACATAAGTCGGAAGAGTTGCTAGGTTAATGAAACTAACTAAACAGAGTGGTGGTAAGAACAGGAAGTTTTGAGATGTATTTTTTGATCAAGAAACTTTGATTATATATTGGAAATAGGAAGACACAATGTTTAACATATCTCTAAAGTTTCCAGCTTTAATAACTGGACTGATGGTTATTTCAGTTCTTGAGACATAAGAAAAAGTAAGTTTTAAGGGATAAAAATAATAAAAAAATACCACTCAATTTTGGATGGGATAAGTTTAGAAGTCTGAGATATCCAAGTAGAAATATCAAAAGCTCAGTAAAAATATCTTGGCTGGAGCTCTACTTGTGAAAATGTATGGATGGTATTTAAGTGAATGACATCATTATCAACTGGCAACAGAGAAAAAGTCAGGAAGAGACTACCTATGATAGGAGGATCTGCATCATGTAGAGAAGAGATGCCAGGTAAGACTAAGGGTGGCCAATGAGATAGAAGGAATGCCTGAAGAAGAAAGCAACAGAAGGCCAGGGGCAGATTTCCAAGAGAACGAGTATGGCTAAGCTTGTCAAATCCTTCTAACTGGTCAAATACAATGAGAATTTTTTTAAAAATCATGCATTGGATCCACTGACATTATGTACATATGTGAAATTACCAATGCCAATCTCAATGTCATGTATGGGGAAAGGGAGCAAGGGGGAAGCTCACCAAGTGCTGTGTGCATGTATGTCACTATCATTCTGAACTACATTATGATGTGAGACGACAATGCACCAATAAAAGTATATTAAAAATAATCAGTGACCTTGATAAAAGCAGTTCACTGGAGTTGTGGACCCTCCATAGATTGCAATGATTTGAAGAATAATTGGGGAGGGTGTTATAACATTATAACAGTATGCCATTCCCGATAATTATAACCTGAAAACTTCGCACTATGATTATCTAGGACAAGTAGGTTATTGTTAGGTTTTAAATCATTTATTGTTGTTGCAGCAAGATATAAAAAGGCAGTAAAAATATGCAACTGAATATGTGAGGTTTCATGAGCCAGTCTTATAGTGAGGTACCAAGTTGGAGAGGAGATATGGATCATTTTAGTAACCAGGGGTTGTTTTTAGTTTGACATTGTAACACACCTGTCACCTTGCTGCATGATTATAGAGCAATTACTTATGTTACTTAATTCATTTTTATTTTTTTATTTTTTCATTTCACTTCTAGAAATAGGTTGTGTAAACTTTAAATATTTTCCAGGGCTGTGTTATTACTGTACCTCACATTATACATTATTTATGGCTTGGACAATAGCGATAACCTCCTCACTGATTTCTCATCTCACTCCCACTACTGAATGTTCATAACTATGCACTTTCTAAAACCAAATCTGGCAAGATCTCAATTCTGCTTAGAATCTTCAATGGAACACTGTCATGTTCAGGTCAAAATAATAACCTTGCTCATGAGGTAGTTCCTGCCCCAGACTGAGAGTCTCAATTCCCTTAAATTCACCATAGCATCTGTGATGATTAATTTTATATGTCAACTTGAGTGGGCTAAAGGAGGCCCAGATGGCTGGTAGAACATTATTTCTGGATGTGTCTCTGAGGGTATTTTCAGAAGGGGTTAGGATTTGAATCAGTAGACTCTATAAAGATCACCTTCACCCATGTGAGCACACGTCATCCAATCCACTGAGGACCCTGTTACAACAACAAGGCCAAAGAAGGGTAGACTTGTTCTCTGTCCAAGCTGAGACACCCATCTTCTCCTGCCCTTGCCTATGAGCTCCTGGTTTTTCTGTCTTGAAACTCAGACTGAATTATACCACCAGCTTTCCTGTTCTACAGCTTATAAACAATAGATTGTGACACTTTGTGGCCTTCATAATCATCTGAGTCAATTCCTACAATCGTCTTTCTATTCATCTATCTATCTATCTATCTATCTATCATCTATCAATCATCTATCATCTCCAATTGGCTTAGAGTCTTGACTGAATCAATCTTACATAATACAGCATCCTATCCAGTCATATTAGACCATTTGCTAATATCAGAAGTGACTACATGTAACTGATCTGCCTGCTACACATGCTGTGAGTTCTGTAATACTTTGCTTTAGCTAGGCCATCTCATAACAAGTCTTTCATAATTAATCAAGATTATTAATCTCAGGTTACCTAATTTTAAAACATATTCTGACTTTGATTTTGCCCTCTTGCAAGCAATCCATCCTTCTCTATTCTGTAACAACCAGGGTTCCTTTGTTATAGTAACACTTCACATCCTGTAATGTTACATTACCCAAGTAATTATTATCTCCTTCAAGGTAGGATATGTTCCTGGGGAACAAACAGTTTAGACTAAATGCTCAAAAAATGCTTAATAAATAACTAATACTCACTTGAATAATTAGGTATTTTAAAGATAATTTTAGATTATAATAATTTTGATTTTTTAAAATGTTTAGCATTTATTTACTCATTACATTTATATGTCAAATGTATATATGTTTCATTTAAAATCATTGTTCTGTGTTATTCAGCTATTCTTGAGTCTATATTTGTTTCAATCAATGCTTACTAGTGTTCATTATTATATCAATCACTTGTTACAAATTCCACTAATTTGGAAACCTAAGGTTAAAGTTAGAGAAATACCACATTAACTAGCTTGAAACAATAGGGAAAATCAACTGATAACAAAATCGCCATTCTGACAAGGAATATGCTCTAGTGTTTTTGAATCTAGTTACTTGAGATGAAAAAAAATATATTACCCAGTCTTTCTGGAGAGTTTCATGGATATGAGTTGGGTCACAATTCATGGTCAGAGGTATATGATGAAATTATCAGCTTAGGTTTGGTTTCTAAACAAAATGCTTAGGAGCAAGGTTGTCTTCGAATCATTGGGTACCAACATTGCACCTGAGTCCTGATGCCCTGTGATCAAAGTCAATGCCCTCATATTAAGCCAGTGGGAGAGGCTGAGGATGTTAGGAAGAGGTGACACATTATCTACTGCACTGCTCTAATTTCACTGTGTCTCCCCGAAAGCAAGCACTGGGTACTGAGTCCCCAATGAAAGTCTTGGGGGGCCTAATGCAGGTGGTTAGGCCCTGAGGGAAGAGTGCAGAGCTGAATGCTGTTATCATGGGGGGGTTAATTATCTCAGGAGTGGGCTCTTTATAAAAGAGGTAGTTGGGCTCCCTTTCACTCACTATCTTGCTGTCTTTTCACACATCTGAAGTAAGAAGGCACAGCCAGAATGTCCATGCCACAGGCTGGCCCCTCAGTGTTGAACTTAAATTACCTAAAGTCCCAGCTTCTAGAACAAAAGCCAATACATTTCTGTTCATTATGCATTACCCAGTCTGGGGTATTCTGTTATAGCAGCACAAAACTGGCTAAGGCATACACATATAGCTTTTCATTTATATCTGAATATGTAAACATATATGTGAGTGCATGTGTATTGGGGTTTTCTTTGTTCATTTTACTAATTAAATGATTCACACAAAAAAATATCTGACATATTGATGGGTTACCATGTGATGTTTAAAGACTTATATACATTGAGTAATAACTCAGGTCAAAAATATCTATTCCCTTACTTATCATATTTTATAATAAAAAGCAGTCAAAATCTCTTTTCTAGATTTTTGAAATTCACAGTCTATAATTGTTATCTATAGTCAAACCTTCTATGCAATAGCACACCAGAACATCTTTCAATTTTTTTGTTTTTATTTTTGGTACTGGGGATTGAGCCCATGGGTATTCTACCTCTAAGCTGCACCCCAGCCATTTTGTATTTTTTAATTTTGAAACAGGGTCTCGCTAAGTTGCTAAGGCTAGTCTCGAACCTGTGATCCTCCTGTCTTAGCCTCTCAAGTACTGGGATTACAGATGTGCACTACATGTGTGTCACATCAGAACTTCTTACACCTATCTAACTATAATTTAGTATTAATTAATAAATCTTTCCCCATTCCTCCCTCCCATATTTTGAATGCATATTTAAAATTCATCAGAAACTAATATGTGCCTGTTTGTTATAAACAATATTGTTTATGAGCACAATTGATGCTTGTTACTTCATTTTTAGGTTATTTTAAAATAAAAGTGATTTTTTAACATAAAAACATTTTAACTGGATGTGTTTTAAAATTGCATAGATATTATAAACAATATTTTAGATATCATAAACAATATTATAGATATCATAAACAATATTGTTTATGAACACCATTGATGCTTGTTACTTCATTTTTAGGTTACTTTAAAATAAAAGTGATTTTTTAACATAAAAATAGACTTTAACTGTATGTGTTTTAAAATTGCATAGATATTATAGATATTTTTAATTCACATTAATAATATAAAAACATACTTTTTTGTGTGTGATACTGGGGATTAAACCAAGAGGCATTCTACCTCTGAGCTATACCCCTACCTCTATTTTATTTTTTATTTTGAAACAGTTTCACTAAGTTGCCGAAGCTGTCCTCAAACCTACAATCTTCCTGTCTCAGTCTCCCAAGTACTGGGGTTACAGGCCTCCTCCACCACGCCTGGCAAAAACTTTTAAATAGAAAACACCTAATTTTAACAAGTGTGCTCTCTAGTTTGTGTAAATGCTTAACACATTATCAATATAAATTGGTAATGAACCAACATTGAAAGAAAATAGCTACAAAACAAAGGCATGTGCTTGCTTTGGAATTATTCTGATTATTGCATAAGTTTGATTATTTATTACATATAAAAATACAAATGGAACCCAAGTTTAATATTTTTGTTTATAAATTTTTCTTCCACAATGATAAGATTCATTCTCAAACTTAATCTGAAAATGAAAGATTATTAAGGGTTTAGGAGTCAAGCAGTATAAGATAAGGATGAGATCAATAAAATATATTAAATTGGAAATGTTTTCATTTGAAATACTTTGGTAATTTGTCTTTGCCAAGTAAGTTTGTCTACTATGTTAGTAGCAAAGGTAGGCTATAATAAAACAGTTATTTTGCAGGAAATAAACTTTCCAATAAACTGCAATACACCAAAAAAATCAATGTGTGCTATACAAAATTATATCATCATATTTTATAGTGATTTATAATTTACAAAGCACATTCACAGACAGTACCTCATTTTTATTTCTTATAAAAGCCCAGCAAGAGAAGTATTGTTATCCATATTTATGGATGAAAAAACTAAAAATTAAAGTCATTAAATTATGTATGTAAGATAATAATAATAGAAAGCAAAGCTGGAACCTGAATTCAGACTATAAATTCTTCATCTATAGCTCCTTTCTTATGCCCCAATTTAGACATCTGAAGAGAATTTATTCCACTATCACAAACAAGATTACTAGAAAAATCTTGGGTAATTCTAATACGAATAAGATGCTGGCTTCTTTAATGGTGGTGTAAGGAAGGGCAAGAGAAAAATACAAACACATAATTTCAGAAGTATAAAGAAAATGAGAAATTATTGCAGATGGATATAGAGAGTTCAGAGCAAGTAAGCTAAGAGCTCCCACACCTTAAACATATACTTTGCCACTAGGGAATCCATGAGAGGTCAATAGAGAACAAATGATTTTACTCCTATAGAGCGTCCCTGTAGCCTTTCTACGAGCTGTAGGTTTTATGAAAGATGGGGATTTAATGAGAATTTCACCAAGACAATGTGAAGCCGTTTTGACTTCCGACGTGAAAGTGTTAAAAGACAAAGCACCCTAAACACCTCGGAGCTGAGGGAATATTTAATGCTTCTATTCATTAGGGAATTCTTCATTTTCTGAATATTCTGAGAGTTTTGTTGTGTTATGTTTTGTTTTGTTTACTTTTTTACTGTTTGTTTTGAAATAGGGTCTCATTAGGTTGCTGAAAGTTTTGCTGGTTACTGAGACTGACCTTGAACTTGTGACCCTTCCCAAGTATTGGAATTACAGGCATGCGCCACAGTGCTCAGCTTCTGGATATTCTTAAGGAGAAAATGATCCTTCCTTCAAGATGAGTAAAGACCACTGCCACAGATGTAATGGTAGTAGAACTATTATCCTGGTTGCATATAAAGGTATCCAAGAAGTGAAGACAGGTTTGACTATAAAATGACATATAGAAAGTTTACAAGTAAAAAGAAAAGACCAGTAAAAACATATAGTTTATCCTCCTGGTTGAGAATAATTGACCATAACATTCTTAGGACAAAAATCAAGAGACAGTATAAGAAGTTTCACTAGATTCATGTAAGAGAAAAACCATTCAGGTATAATGAACAAAGTCATCATGGGCAAACAGAACAGAATTTCTCATTCACATCCCATTTCCAGGTCAGTTCATATGCCCTGAGCCTCTTAAATGACATAGAGCTTGGAAGCCTTTAAGAAGAAATTTACAGTTATTTGACAAGTAGCATCTGTGACTCTCCCTTCAACATTCTTTAAAGAGACATCAAGTCATTTAAGATAACAGTACAAGAGTGCCCTTTTCTCTGCATCCTTGCCAACATTTTTTATCTTCCATATTTTTGATAAAAAACATTCTAACACATGGAAGGTGATATCTCATTTTGATTTTAATTTGCATTTCCTAAGGATTAGTGATGATAAGCATCTCTTTCATGTAATTCTGTTGGCCATTTGTTTCTTGAGCAATGTCTGCCCAGGTCCTTTGCTCATTTTTTAAACTTTTTTAATCAGGTTATTGGTCTTCTTGTTATTAAGTTATGAGTTCCTTACATATCTGGACATAACCCCTTATTAGATGTATGGCTTCTGTGGGTTGTTTCTCTACTGTGTTCATTGTTTCCTTTGTAGTAAGGAAGGTTTTTAGTTTGATGTTATCCTATTTGTTTATTTTTGCTTGTGTTACCTGTGCTTTGGGGGTTATACCGGAAAAGATGTTAAACAGATCAATGTTACAGGCCTTTTCCTGTAGGTTTTCTACAAGTAATTTCACACTTCTGGTGTGTGGTGTGTGTGTGTGTGTGTGTGTGTGTGTGTGTGTGTGTGTGTGTTACTGGTGATTAAACCCAGGGGCATTCTACCTCCAAGCTACACCCCCAACCCTTTTTATTTTTTTTTTTTGAAACTGGGTCCCACTAAATTACTACATGCTGGCTTCAAATCTGTCTCAGCCTCCCAAGTACTGGGATTATAGGCATATGCCACCATGCCTGGCTCATAGTTCTTATATTTTAAGTTTTTTATTTGTTTTAATTATAGTATATGATATGAGATAGAATTTAATTTCATTCTTCTACATGTGGATATCCAGTTTACCATCATCATTTACTGAAGAGACTGTCCTTTCTCCATTGTGTGATCTTAACACATTATTGGTGGAAATATAAATTAGTACAGTCACTATGGAGTGTAGAATGGAGGTTCCTCAAAAAAAAAAAGACTTCCACATTATCCAGTAATCTTACCTCTTGGTATATATCCAAAGAATTGAAGTCAAAATGTTGAAGAGATATCTGCATTACTATGTCCACTGCAGTGCTACTGACAATAACCAAGAAATGGAATCAATCTAAGTGCCCATCAATGGATGAACAGGCAAAGAAAGTATATTATATATACACAGTGGAATAGTATTCAGTCTCTAAAAAGAAGGAAATCCTATTTGCAACAACATGGATGAACCTGAAGGATGTTATGTGAGTGAAATAAGCCAGGCACAGAAAAACAATGACTGCATGATTTCACTTATGTGTGAAATCTTAAAAAGTTAAACTCATGCCGGGCGTGGTGGCGCACGCTTGTAATCCCAGTACTTTGGGAGGCGGAGACCGGTGGATCCGGGTTCGCAGCCAGCCTCAGCT
>PVJS01016937.1:0-36821 GCA_004027185.1 Glis glis
CTCTCTCCCAGAATCAGGCAATTGAAGGGTCCTTTAGGAAATATCTGACTGTAGGTTCCTTTGAGATTAAACTTATATAAAATGTAACCACCACCCTTACTATGCTCTTGCATTATTTTAACCCACAGCAAACTCATCAACACTCTCAGGAAATGTGGCTAGCACACATGAGGTTCACTGACATACCCTGCACGCCATGCTTATTTGCATTTTGGCTTTGTGCATGTATCCGTGAGCACATGTGAGTTCCTCTCAGTCAGGAGCCACTGCCACGCTTGTCTATCTTTGTCACTGGGATGGGCATGAATTTGATGCCCACATGCTTGATTTGAACTTGAAGACCTTAGTTAAGTCAGCCTTCTGAAAATTATCTCCTTAGCCTAAATCATTTCCATTACTTCTACCTATGATATAAGACCCAACCCTGAAATTATAGTAGTGTCTTCTTTAAGTTGCCCACCCTTTATGAATTCTGTGTCAGAATCTGGATTCCTATGAGGGATATGTGAGCAGTGCTGGGTGACAGGGAAGGTAGTTTACCCCTCCCGCAAGTGGTGGCTTATGAGGATTATGGGACGACTGCTTTGAAGCAGCGCATCCACTGTGAGGGTCAGCTGGTGGTTCATTCTGATCATTCTTTTGTCACATAGCATGAGTAATTTCCCTAATATATTTGTGCACTTGTCTTCGTTTGGTGTTCTTACCATACCACTCGAATCTACTCTGTATTAAATATCAGAGATGATCATAGTGTTTCACAAAGTATCTGAAAGACATTTACTTAACAGATGATGAGACTATGTGGTTGTGCCTTAGAAATACATGACTTTCCATTTCTCCACCTGGCTTTGAGCCACTTTATTTATTTATTTATTTATTTATTTATTTATTTATTGCATTTCTCAGAACAATGTATCCCTTAGCATCAAGCAAAATACCTGGATTTGGGGAGGCTCATAATAAGTATTTGTTAACAAATGAGAGAAGGATTCATTATTTAGATCAGATTGTTGGTTGTAAAGTAAAAACTCTCTAATAGCTAGATTTCCTGTGTTGGTTTCATGTTTTTACATTTTATTTTTTAGCAACTGCATGATGAGGTTCAGTACATCGTGAGAGAATCAGAA
Source organism: Glis glis (assembly GCA_004027185.1). Lineage (NCBI taxonomy): Eukaryota > Metazoa > Chordata > Mammalia > Rodentia > Gliridae > Glis > Glis glis. The sequence continues at coordinate 1,128 of PVJS01016937.1, forward strand.
GCTTTAACAGGCAAGGGAGCCCCTGTGAAAGAGAAGTCTCAGCAACTGAGAGACCTTATTTACTTCCATCAGAAACAGACAGAGAGAATCCAGGACTATGAGGAAATCCTGTACAAGGTAGTCCAGTTCCACCAAGTCAAGGAGGAGGTGAGACTTCTCATGGAGGACTGGAAGGTCCTGGGTTTTATACTATGAAATTAAATTTAATTGTAGTGTAATAAACCAAAGCCAAATTGCTTGTTCTGATATTAGAAGCTTACACAATCTGGCCCCTAATTTGTCTCTCATTATGCCCCTATCTTCTATTAAGTTCCCACAAAACTGAGCTCTTCTTCATCCACCAAAGATGGCACCCATATTTCTTTCTTTTTTATATATTTTTATTGGTATATTATAGTCTTATAATGTAGTTCATGGTGATAGTAACATACATGCACACAGCACTCGGTGAGCTTTCCCCAGCTCCCTCCTCACTCCCCCCCTTCCCCATACAGGATATTGAGATTGACATTGGTATTCTCACATATGTACATAATACCAATGGAAGTGATTCCTTCATTGATTCTCCCCCCATCCCTTCCCCTAGAGCACCTCCCTGGTTCCACAGGGGTTTCTCCTCCATTATCTATCCTGATTACTCCCTTGCTTCTGCATATGAGAGGAAACATATGACCCTTCATTTTCTGTGACTGGCTAATCTCACTTAACATAATCTTCAGGTCCATCCATTTTCCTGCAAATGACATAATTTTGTTCTTTGTTGCTGAGTAGAATTCCATTGTGTGTATATCCCATAATTTTATAATCCAGTCATCTGTTGATGGACACCTAGGTTGGTTCCATAATTTGACTATTGTGAATTGTGCTGCTATAAGCATGGATATACACACATTACCATAATATTCTGACTTCAGTCTCTTTGGAAAGATACCCAGAGGTGATATAGCTGGATAATATGGTGGGTCCATTCTCGAGTTGACTCTTGATGGCACCCATATATCTAACTCCAAGTCTTGACTCTTAGGCTGCCATTAGCTGGCAGGTCTTTCTATTCTCTGTCACATAAACCCCACATCTCCTTCCAACAATCACATTTGACTTGGGGTGATCTCTTTCTTCTAAATTCATAGACCACTCTTTATTTGACATATCTGGCATTTTTAGTATCTTTATTCTTAATTACATTTCAATAAAAGTAAATTTTTCCCCCCAACTCAAGCTCTTTGAGGTTAGAAATCAAGTTGAATATTTATGGATCTGAAGTACTGAAATCATGGAGTTCTCAGTAAATATTATTTTTGGTTGCTTTTTTCATAAGAACTTCATAGTTATTAACCCCCATTAATGCAAAATGGAGGGCTATTAATATCCCTTTAATGTAGCCTCAGAGTTTACTCAGATCACAGGCCTCAATCTGGCTAAGGTATTAGGCTAAAACCAAAATGGGTGTTTCCTTCTTATATAGAACGGACAGTGACAGCTGCTTGGTGTTGCCTGGTTGGATTTGAGGCACTGTGGCATGTATTTGGACATATAACTAATAATTTTTTATAGGTTTGGCAGCATTTTAGCAAGCTAGTAAAATATGTTATAAAAATGAGCTTAAAAAATCTGTCTTCATATGAAACCCAGGTTAATTGTTAATGCCCTAAATTCTAGCTGGGACATCTCATCAAATCAAGGAAACTGGAGTTTTTGGAGCATCCTAAGGACCTGCGTGATGCTCGCGAGGTCCAGATGCACCTCCGTCGCTGTCAGGAAGAGCAGGCACATGTAGAACATCTTCAGAAACTGGCCCTTTCCTTAGGAGTGGACATCATATCATCAGTGCAGCGGCCTGTAAGCATCTTAGAAAACTTCATTTCTACCTGTGTCTCGCTAGGGCTTGGGCCGGAACCTCAAAGAAACCAGGCAGATTGCTTAGTATATGTTAAATTTAAAAGTACATTAAATCACTGAGGTAGTTATTTTTTGAGGAGTTTCTACCACCTATGACAAGAGAAAAAAAATTTAAGAAGAAAATCCAAATATAAAAATTTTGTTTAATATGTGTATTCTCATGTTAATTTAAAAGAGTACATTATAGAGCTGTGTAGTCCCAGATGGCAGTTAGGTCTTTGCATTTGAAATGTGCTTAATGCAACTAAAGAGCTAAATTTCCCAATTTTATTTAATTCAAATTAATTTAAATTTAAACTTAAAAGCTAATCAGTAATATGGTTGTTGGAAAACTTTTAAGTATGTGGGGAACAACTTGAGTATGTGAATCTACTTTTGCAACTATAAGTTTTATAAAATTTAAGTATAGATCAAATATTTCTGATGGAAATTTAGCAACAAGATGTGCTCAAAGTATGAAATGTATACCAGATTTCAAAGACAAGATAAAAAATGTATTACATTTTTATATTGGTTATGTGTTATAAAATGAGAATATCTAGACATAAAGTAAACTACATTATGAAAATTAATTTCACTTCTTTTTTTACTTTTTATGTGACTGTTTGAAATTTTAAAATGGTTTTTATGGCCCATATCACATTTCTTCTGGACAGTGCTACCTTGGCATTTCAGATCTGGAAGATTACTGGATCCTAAAGCTTATCTAGACCAGCACCCTCATTTTATAGAGGAAGAATTTGAGCCCCAGAGATCCTAGTTACCTTATCTGTAAAATGGAGGAGCCCAAGCCCTCTGGCTCCGGCCAGGTCTCTGGGCACTAGCTGTTGGATCTGCTCTCTTCCACTGGTCAGATTTCAACAGCGGCACCTAAAAGAAGAGGAAGTATTTTCCAGATCAAACTTTCATAAATAATATACTAGGCTCTGGTTTTTATTTTTATTTTTAAATACTTTTATTGGTGCATTACAGTCTCACATCATAATGTAGTTCATAGTGATAGGGACATACATGCACACAGCACTTGGTAAGTTTTCCCCCAGCTCCCTCCTTATCCCCCCCTTCCCCATGCAGGGTATTGAAATTGGCATTGATATTCTCACATATGTACATAATGTCAGTGGAAGTGCTTCCTTCATTAATTCTCCCTCTCCCCCCTCCCTTCCCACAACCACCTCCCTCATTCCACTGGAGTTTCTACTCCATTATCTAAGTTCCTCTTATATCCCAATTATTCCCTAGCTTCCACATATGAGAGAAAACATATGATCCTTCACTTTCTGTGACTGGCTAATCTCACTTAACATAATATTCTCCAGGTCCATCCATTTTCCTACAAATGACATAATTTTGTTTTTCTTTAAGCCTTCTCCTGATTCTTAATTTGAGGGAAGAAAAGATTATGTTTATTCCATTAAAATGTGTAGCATTAATAAAATATTACTGGCCAATTTTATTTTAAAGTTCATTTAAGATAATCCACTAAATTATATGTAATGCAGTGAAACCAAAGTATAACTTTCTAAACTGAAAGAAATATGAGTATTTGTTGCTGTTAATAGAATATATTTTGACCAGGAAAGATATTTCTTTATGAGGAATTTTATTAGTACATTTATTTTAAAAGAGAAAAAAGAAAAAAGTCTCACTTTGTACAAATAATGTAAATTGTTCTCCAACCCTCTTCTGGCCTCGGCCCCAGCAGCCCTTCTATGCTAGGTAGAGATTGAAGCACTTGCATAATGAACCCGAGGTTAAACTCAAGTTGACAGGAAAATTATAGTGCAGGAACAGAATGTTTCTAATGCATATTTTATGCCTTTTGAAGTAAAAATTATACCTTATAATGAATGGTGTCTCTGAGGAGTTGTGGGTGATGAGCAAGTCTTCCAAACTTAAGATTTGGGACTGGAAATATCTTCCCTGTACTGTTGAGTATCTGACTTCTTTCTGAAATAAAAACGGTACAAATATGTTTAAGGTAAAGTAAATTAGGATCTTACATCTCCTTTAAAAAAGTGTCATTTATGAAATTCATAATGGAGGTAAATAGCACCTTCGTCTCGTGGCGATTTCATCCATTCCTTTTGTTACTTCCACGTGCTTTTACGATTTTAGAATTGCTCTAATGTTTCTGCAAAGAACCTGCAGCAGCAGCTGGAGGTCCTGGAGGCGGAGAGCATGAGCTGGTGTGCCAAAGCCAAGGAGCAAGAACGGGCCCTGCGCCAGGGCTTGGAGTACTGCGCTGCCAGAGAGGAGATCAACGAGGTGAGGGTGGTGAGGGCTCACTCTCTCTGCTTTGAGCCTAAAGCACAGGTCGCCATGTCCACACATGTGCCTGCTTCATGCACCAACACACACACACACACACACACACACACACACACACACACACACACACCGTGAATCAGGAGACTTTCATCTCACCCATGTCCTTTCATTCTCACAACAGTGGCCCCCAGGGCTCTGAAAGTTTGAGTAAACTTCAAGTTCCCAAATTTACTAAAGTGAGTGTGTCATCAATGCATAGAAAATCCTAGAGTGCCTTACTGCCCTGCACGCTCGCAGGGTGTTGTGGTTGCTTTTGTCTATTTGACTTGTTTGCTTTTCTCCCCCATTCACTCCTCTAGTAGTCATTGGCTTGAGAGGCTGCAGCTTCTTTTTAGGGCGCAGAGGAAAGGGTGATGCTGCCTGGTGGCAGCCAGCTCCAGCCGGCTGAGGTTCTATTTAAGTACCCTTGACTCATGGTGAAGGGGTGCTAACGACGGGGAGCAGGCTCTCGGCTCCAGAGGCTACAAAGTATTCTCACCAAGTCAAGTGACTTTTATATTTACTCAAACTGAGTGCCTATTCTGGCAAAAACAAAACAAAACAAAATACACCTCAGAGAAAAAGAAATAACAGATAAAATGGTCCTCTGTGTCTGTGTGCCCCTATATGCATAATTTCCTCTCCATCAACTGTGGCCAACCCCCAGACACTTACTGAGCCACCACTACCCCTTTCAGTGGCTAAATTGTCCATTCCTGGGCTTACTTATTCTGACAAAACAAAATAGAAATCACATCATGATAGCAAGGTCCTAACTCTTGACCGGGGTTTGGTAGCAGAACACAAGGATACCGGTAAATACCAGATTTATCTCCATTTAGAGCAAAATGTTTCTGAATCCTTTAAGCTGTAAGTCCACTAGGCAAGGGGAGGAGAAGAGGAGGTAGTTAATCTTGAACTTTTGGTTTATGCCCAGTCTGCACAATCTGGCCCAGCAAATATCAAATATGTTCAAGCAACATTAAAGCATGGACCCAAGTCTGAGGAGTTAAGCATGAACGGTGGTCTGGCTCTGAAGTCCCCCTCCTGCAGGCCATGCTTTTGCAGACCACCGCCAGGTGCAGGAAGGACACAGAGAGGGGAGAGACCAGGAGCAGCCACATGGATCCCTTTAAATGGGAAGGAAGCAGGAACCAACATCTAACAGTGATTTTCATTTCAGCTGTGCCACAGGACTAGAGCGTCACTGCTCACAGTCTGTGCTCCCGTGAGTCACTTTGGGCTCGAGTCTTGTTAATTCATTCCAAGTTGAACCCAACATGGAGCCGCTCTGTACTGAGTAGAATGGCCTCTCCTGGCCCCTGTACTGCAGCTTACACTCCTGTCAGGTCTTGTTAAAGAAGCAATCAGAGCACATTGATCTCCCCAAGTCTATAAAATTTGGATTGTGACCATAGAAACAAGTTTTTAACACTCTCTCCCCAAATTTATATTCTGTCTTTCTCCTCCCATCTTCCTTCCTTCTCTCCCTGTCTCCTTCCCCCTATTCTTGCTCTTTTTCTTGTTTTTCTTCCTCCTCTCCTTCTTATTTTTGCATATCTTTGTCTCCCTCTCAGCAGTGATGGGTCGACTCTGTATCTCCTGAGAGTGTAAGTGGAGCAGGTTGGGGTATTCCCAGCCCCCTCTGGCTCACTTTTTATCTCCGTGAACAGCTGTGGTATTTATGGAGCTGGGTCTCCCTGTTCAGGCCCTTCCAGCAGGCTGTTCTATTTACAGGGACTGCCTTGTGATGGACTTGCACTTGGAGCCAGCTGGCTGCAATGACAGATGACCCTTCCAGTCATAGTAGGGACGCCCCAGGATTGTCTGTACCATATTGGGAACGAGCAACCAGATACGTGTGGGTTTGATTTGGGAATCAGATATCACTTTAGCATACTCTTAAATATTATAAGAGATATCCTTCCCATTTGTTTCTACTTCAAATACAACCAATCTTTGATGTAAGTTATAGTTTCACATTTAAAGGACCTCTGAAAACCTTGGGACTTTTCACCTTTCCTCTTTCTGTGGAGACATGGTAGGCTTATCAGAATGTAGCAATCACAGCCTGGATTTTCCAACCACAAGCCTACTGGGAAAATAAAATAACCAGAAGGAATGTTTTCAGTGCTCTTAGTAAAATAAATACATGTGTGTTCTAGTTTACATTGTGAATATCAGAGTATAAACAGATGATCAGTTTTCACAGTGGTAATAATATTTGACATCTACACATTATTATCATCATTATTATTCTCTAGATATGGATACTTAGAATAATATATAATTACACAAAATGTTTTTCTTCTTTAAAAAATAAAACCAGATACTTCACTAAGGAACTAGACATTCATAGCTTTTGATTTTTATGTTGATCTTAAAGCACATTGTTTTGCTTCCAGTGTGCTTATAGTGCTACTAAAAGTTCAGACCCTCGTTGCAATAGATTTTGGAGAATGTCTAGTTCAATGTCCACATTTTTCAGATGAGAAAACTGAGGTATGTGTATATGATTTTCATTTTAGCAATGAGCTAGAGAACTACAGAATTTCTGCTCGTTTCTGTTCCTAGTATTTCAGGGGTTTTACTTTGAGCCAGAGACTCGTTTGTTGGGCACTAACACATTTGTCATTGCCAAATTCAGAATTCATCAGTTAGATAATGTTTGTGTCTCATTCAACAACTACATGGTCTGATACTAAATGTATCTTTTTCTATGCTTTCCTCTGCTATCTCTATTATCTGATATATCTCTTATAAGAAATTTTTATGATCTAATAGTACAGTTCATTTAGTTATTTCAACAAAAATTTCTTTCTTGACTAAGTTATATCGAGCTTATGTGGTCTTAACTGCACCGGAGGCCCTTAAAAATGACTTGGTACTTCAAGGCAAAATATGTAAGGTACTTTAAAAATATTCCTTAATGACAAAAACCAATAATTTTGTGCCTTGATTATCTTTGAATAGTTTTTTCTAATTTTATTCCAAGACAGGAAATCATAAAACCTCGTTTTCTTTGTGTTTCCCTATTAGAAAACACAGATGTCAAACTGCCAGATTTTGCTGTGTTTTTTCCACCCATGTAGAAGAAACATTTGTATGCATAAATGTTTAATATCATTCTATATTTTCTTGCCTGATTATATAAATAAGTGGTTAATACACAAAGCATAGACATATTCTCTGCTGTATTACATGACAGAGGAATGTGAGTTACTCATTCTTTACCCATCTACATTTAGGAATGTAATAAGTTAATATATTGGGTATGTTTTCTCCTTGCAACTTGACAAAAAAACTTTTATATTTCCATGACATTAATGGAAATTTGTATCTAGAGGCTTATATTATGGGGCACAAACAATTACTTTGCTGAAAAGAACAGCAATGACAGAATCGGGTTGGTATTCATTTTCTCAAATAGGAATTCTACACAGAAGCTTTCAGATAATTATATTACCTTGCCCTGAAGTGTTTCCACTGTAGTAACACTTTGCCTCAAAGAAAGCAAGCACAAAAGGACTCAGCATATACGTTCCATATGTCATATGTTTCAGTGGCACAAATTCTTTCCAATAAATTTGTCACCTGAGTTCCAGAGATACAAGCTGGATTAGAAGCAGTGAATTAGGACAGAGGAAGGTGCCACTAGAGATCCATACATGACTAATAAAATTAAAACCACCTGGCATAGCCAGGTGTGGTGGCACACACCTGTAATCCCAGTATTTAGGAGGCTGAAACAGGAGAAGGATTGCAGGTTTGAGGCCAGTGTGTGGGTAACTTAGTGATACCCTGTTTCAAAATAAAAAAGAAGCCGGGCATGGTGGTGAACGCTTGTAATCCCAGTACTTGGGAGGCTGAGACAGAAGGATCTCAGGTTCTCGGCCAGCCTCAACAACTTTGTGAGACCCTGTTTCAAAATAAAAAAAAAGTAAAATAGGGCTGGTGGTATAGCTAGAGGTAGAATGCCTCTGGGTTCAAACCCCAGTACCACCAAAAAAACAAAAATAAATAAATAAATAAATAAATAAATAAATAAAATAGGGCTGGTGGTGTAGCTCAGAGGTAGAATGCCCCTGGGTTCTATCCCTAGTACCACATACACACACACACACACACACACACACAAAAGAAAAATTAAATAAATAAATAATAGGGCTGGAGGTGTAGCTCAGTGGTAGAATGCCCCCCTGGGTTCAGTCCCTAGTAACACACACACACACACACACACACACACACAACCACCTGGCACTGGCATTGTATGATGCTTTGCCACTGACAAAATAACTATGAATAGTCACCCATCTGCGGGAAAAAATGTGGAAAAAGTTTGTATAGAAAGCAAAACACCCAATGGGGTAGCACTCTGATATAGTACAAACAATAATTACTTTCCAGATTTATAACCTTAACTCATTACTTTAAAAAAAGACCACATAAGCCAGGCGTGGTGGCACACGCTTGTAATCCCAGTACTTGGGAGGCTGAGACAGGAGGATCACAGGTTCGCGGCCAGCCTCAGCTACTTAGTGAGGCCCTCCGCAATTTAATGAGACCCTGTTTCAAAATAAAGAATAAAAAAAATAGGGCTTGGGGTGTAGCTCGGAGGTAGAATGCCCCCGGGTTCAATCCCCAGTACTGCAAAAAAAAAAGAGGAACACATTACCTTCATTCAACAAATATCTTTAACATGGCTACTGTGTGAAAGGTCATAAGAATATAAACGTCCACAGGAAACTAAGAGTCAAGGGAAATGAAAACCCGCGAGGCTTCGCAGTTACTGCCATTTGTTAACCAGGCCCCGCCCTGGGTCATTTCAGATGGTATGTGTGAGTGGATAGAGAGAACTCCAAGTTGTTCAGAATATAGCTGTCTGGTAGGGTTAAAATATTTTAAATTGTAGTATATAATGTCTATGAAATGACTGTAGGAAACTTCCAGAAGAATATAGAGAGATGAAGTTTAAAATTATCATTATCAGATCCAGAAAATAAGACAAATAAAACTTAATAAATATATTATGAGTAAACAAAATATGCGGAGTAGATAAAATACTTATTACTGAGGACTGCTGCCACCTGTAATTTGAATCAGAGCAATCGTCTTCCCTTTCCCAGTTGCCCTACCTTCTGTTGCTCTAAGACTGGCCCTAAGCTCAGGAAGACCTAGCGTGGTTGCTAAATGGAAAAAGGCCAAGAAAATATTGTCCTGAAACTTCTCCAGCACTAAGACTGAATATTCTACCATTAATATTTGCAAGCCAATAATTTGGGTTCAATTTGGAGTGCTAGGGTGTCTTCATTTCAAATGCAAGCATCCTTGGGTGATGAAAACATTGCAGCCTTCTATTACTGAAAATGAGCATCAGAGAGTTCTTTTTTTTTTTTTTTTAGAATAGGCAAAAATGCCGGGCAAGAAATGAAACTTGTGAGGTAGACATTAAGAGAAATGAAAATTGACTATTCATTTTGTAATTTTGCTCCTGGCCAAAAGTGTGCCATAGTTCCAATGAAAGGTTTTCTTTTTAAATGCTTCTTCTTGGTTTTATGATGTGCCATGTCTCTCATACAAATTGGCCTTGCCAGCTACAGACTTACAAATAATACATTCTGCCTCAACCGGGTTAGGCCAGACTAAGAATAGCAAGCTATCCTTGTGAGTCAGGAGCCTTTTCCCTTCTTCCCAGACACTTCATTCCTAACCCTGAAAGGGGGCTTATACTCTCTGGGAAATTTGTGAAGACACTCATTCCCCTAGTTTCAAAAAAAAACTACAGTTTTTAAATCTTAATAGTTTTTTTAACCTAATTATAACTATGCTAACTTAATCTGCTTATTCCAGGGCAAATATGCAGGAACTGAGCCAATGGAAAATAGGAATATCAAATTATTCACTGAAGAAAACCTTTTTCTCTAATTTTCATAACTTTCTGAAATTTTATTAATATGAATTATAACAACAGTTAAGGATTTCTAATAAGAGAATTTTTTTATCTTGTCCCAAGTTTCGGGTGTTTTTTCTCTGCTTATGCACTCAAGTTGAGCAGTTGTCTTAACCATCTCCACCATTCCCCATTGTTGACAAGCTAACTAAAGTTAGAAACAGCTGCATGAACAATGATACCACAGCCAAGCAACCATGACACTCAGTTCCTTTAAAAATATGACCCTAAGTTATGTGGGGATTAGATGGTAAGTTAAGTTTTCATATCAGAATGTGCAGGTAAGAAAAACTAGGTATGGCTAGATATTTTTCTTTGTTGGGGATAGTTCCATACTGTTCTCTACTTGTATCTGCAGTAGTTCTGAATTTGAGTTGGGTAAGGCCCAAGGGTTGAGATTTTGTATGGATTTCCAGTGGGACCTAAGAGGAAAGTGCCAGCAACTTTGTCGGGAAGCTCGTGTGTCAAAAAGAAGCTGATCCCATTTCACATACCCATAGCGTCATGAACATTCTGCCTTATAAATCATCCTTCAGTGGAAGTGCATACATTGTAAAGCAAACAGAAATAAAATCATACTCATCAGTTATCGGTCTTAAATTTCTCAACCCAAAGTAGACTTGAAATCTCATGGTTTAAGATTAAAGTATTAAGGCTCAGTTTTTCTCCATTATTCATATAGTTTTCCAGTAGATGTTAAACCTTTCCATTTAAACAAGCAGATAAACCCAATAGTTCTCAGGTTTATGAAGAAGGAAGAGCCCCAGACCAAAGTTTATAATAATGTCATGATTCAGTAAAGAAAAGTAAGATAGAAAATTTTGTTTTCCAATGGATAAATGTTAGTGACAAGACCATGTTTCCCCCTTCATTTTATTTTGAATTGTGGTACGGTACACATGCTATAAAATTTATCATCTTAACTATTTCATGTGTACAATTCAGTGATATTTAGTACATTCACACTGCTGCATGATTGCCATCACTATCCATCTGCAGAACTTTTTTTTATCTCCTCAACCAGAAACTCTGTATTTGTTTAACAGTTACTTGCTGTTGAGGACTTGTTTTTGAAAACAATAATTTCTGGTTTGCTCAGATGTGGTACTTACTACATTGATAGTTGCATATTACAACTTAGAACTTTTTTATCACCTCAACCCGAAACTCTTTTTTATCACCTCAACCTTAAACAGTTACTTGCTGTTGAAGACGTGTTTTTAAAACAATAATTTCTGGTTTGTTCAGATGTAGTACTTATTACATTGATAGTTGCATATTATAACTTTGGGGGGAATAGCTCCTACCTAAGTTTTATGTGAATAACTCAAGATGTAGTTCCTTTATATCTCAGTTTTATAAAAATTGAACTTATTTATCCTGTCATACTAAAATCAAGCACATTAAAACACTGAATGTTATATAATGTAAATACTTATTATTTTATAAGTATAGCAACTGAATATATTCTTTTAAATATTTTCTTGAATTCTAATAGAGCAATTTTGAAGTTATTGCTCTTTCTGCTCCCTCTGAACATTACTAATTTATCAGTTAAATGGTTTATGGAGTCTCTGTTCTTGATTTAGTTTGTAACTTAAAACTAATGTTCACCGATTCTATTTGCCATATAAGATAAGCAATATTGATTAAGCATGGGTGTGTCAGATGCAAAAATTGTATAAGTATAGTAATTTCTACGCATGAAAGTCTGCTAGAGCTCTATAGATGATTTTCTGCAAGAAGTGTTAAAGATAAGGCCAAGGCTTTATTTTCACAATATGCAGAGTTTGAGACAAACATTTTGAGAAAGCATGTATTTTCTAGAGCAGATACATTTTTTTCTGCATGATGAATCTAAAATCTGTATGTGCAGAGCTTTTATTCCCTCCCAAATAATTTGTTTGCTGTCATTTGAAAAGAATATAATGTTTTTCTGATATTTCTTATCATAGATCAAATTTATCAACCATGATATTGCTCACTCTTACTGTTAAATACCTCTGTATAATCTGAGGCTTACATTTTCTCTGTATTTCTCTTTGCTGATAATATAAAGAGAGAATTGCCTGTCAATATTATTATCCTTCTTGAATATAGAGAAGGGACAGACAGTGGTGTGTTTAATAGAACGGAACTTAGAATTTCAGTGTAATAGTAAAGTTGAACTGTTTGCAAGAGTCATAATCTATGCCCTATTCTCTTTTTTTTTTTTTTTTTTTGTGGTACCGGGGATTGAACGCAGGGGCGTTCTACCTCTGTGCTACACCCCCGGCCCTATTTTTTATACTTTATTTTGAAACCGGGTCTCACGAAGTTGCGGAGGGCCTCACTAAGGAGAGAGAGAGAGACAGGGAGAGAGCGAGAGAGCTGAGGCTGGCTGCGAACCCGGATCCTCCGGTCTCCGCCTCCCAAAGTACTGGGATTACAAGCGTGCGCCACCACGCCCGGCTTCCCTATTCTCTAAGTATGGATATATCCTGTTTTTACATAAGCTAGCATTGCCATCCTTGGAAAAGATTCTCGTTTTTTTTTTTTGTTTGTTTGTTTCTGAAGTACCTCTGAAGTTGATGGCCTATATATCTAAGAAGTAAAGCTGATCTGAAAATTGCTCATGAAAAATAATTTTTAGTTGGGCAAATAAAGCTCTTTCCCTATATCTCCTATTGAGTCTTCTCTTCCACCCCGCTATATCCTAGGTGGTCTAAATATCAACGCTTCACTGACCCCCTTAACATGAACAGCTTCATGGAGCCTTAGTACATTTACATGATGACTGTGAGTGTCCAGAGATGGAAGGATCTAGGACAGATCCAAAACATGGAGTGAAAGGGAAAATGACATGAAATAACTGCAAATAAAAAATTAGAATCAGTGAAAGTCTATGTACAATAGGCTAGAAATGTTCTTGTTGGAGGCAAAGGAGCATTCTATAATTTAAAATTAGAAATAAAAAGTATTAAAAACAATTTATAATTACTGGTATTGGGGATATATTTAAATTTGCATTATATGTCCATTTAGCAGATTTGGTAGATTTTTTATTGAAAATCACTCTGAATACATTTTGAATATTATAAGTATTTTGAAGTTTTAGATATTTTGACATCATAAATAAATATTGGGGTTTTCATTTTAAGGATATCATGTTTCTTTTTATTTAAATACAGCTCAAGGAGTCTTTCAAAGATATCAAGAAGAAATTCAACAATTTAAAGTTTAATTACACTAAGAAAAATGAAAAAGCTCGAAATCTGAAGGCTCTTAAATATCAAATCCAACAAGTTGATATGTATGTCGAAAAAATGCAGGTAATCAGAAAGTATTGTGTGTGCATATATGTGCACTACTATAAATATTGAAAAATCATTTTGCATTTCAAATCTAGATGGCTAATTATTGACTTTTTATAGCATTGTGATTAAAAGGTAGTTTTCCACTCTTATAACAATGGGGTTTCTTGTGTAAAATAAAAATTAAATTGATTTATCTATTTTTCTTTTCGGAAATAATAACCTTATTCTCTATAGTCCAGAGTCTGTCTTCCTGACATTGCTTTTGTTTACTTGTTTGTCATTCAGCACAATGATGCCAATTTTAAGTAGACTAACCTAAAATAACAACTTCATACCATACTCTCTTAACAGCACTCCACCTGGAGTATAATTTCTATCATCTGAAATCAAGTGTATCTTTTACTGCTTTTCAAACTATTGGTTCTGAGAGCTAATTTTTAAATTTTGTTAGATTTTTAATTTAAAGTTTTTTGAACTGATAGATAAAACATAAAATTATACATATTTATGGGGGACTATGTGATATTTCAGTACACACATACATTGTATAATGTTTAAATCAAGTTAAACGTATCTATCTCCTCATTTATCATTTATGATGAAAATACTCAAAATCCTTTCGTTTAGTTTTATGAAATATGCAGTACATTATCACTATCTGTAGTTACTCTCCTCTGTACCAGAGCTTCTCGCTCCTAACTATAATTTCGTACCTACTGATCAACTTTGAGATTTATCTCTTGATAAATCTGTCAATCTCCATTCCTTCCCACCAGTCATACATACACAATCATATGTGCACACATGCACCTTTTGCCCCCCTCCTTGTTTCCTTCTCTCATTCTATGTCAGAAACTTCCTCCATGGCTCCTAAAGCCCCTGGATGATATAATTATTTGAATGCCCTTTGCAGGAGGCAGTAAGTTTACTAAGAACAAGGATTTAAGCCAGGTGTGGAGATGCATACCTGTAATCCCAGCACTTGGGAGGCTGAGACAGGAGGATTGCAATTTTGAGACTAGCCTCAGCAACTTAGCAAGACTCTCAGCAACTTAGAAAGACCTTGTTTCAAAATTTTTTTAAAAAAAGGGCTGGTGTGTAACTCAGAGGTAGAATGCCCCTGGGTTCAATCCTCAGTACCACAAGAAAAAAAAAGAGTAAGTTTGTATTTTCTAAAAATTATATTAATAGTCTCAAAATCTGGAATAGACCCTAATATATGGTAAATTGTGTATTTGTTGAATACTGAATCAGCAATATATCTGGAATAAAACCTGTTTCTCCAAAATACCTTTATAACAATTATTATCTTAATGTATCAGAATGGTGTAAGCTACAAATGTTTCTGTCAAGTTATTCTCTCACTATTTTATCACTACCATATAAATAAAAAATTGAATGTTATTTTTAAACATTTTTTTGCACAGGCTTTGAGAAGGAAAATGGAAAAAGTCAATAATAAAACTTCTGATTCTTTCTTAAATTATCCAAGTAATAAAGTTAATGTCCTTTTGGAAGCCATGAAGGACTTGCAAAAACATATGGATGACTTTGACAAAGTCATGACAGATTACAAGACGAATTTGGATTTGACTGAGCATCTCCAGGAAATAATAGAAGAGGTATCTTTGTGTTGAATTGGTATCCTTTTTGTAATATTTTTGTTTTGTTTGTAGTACTGGGGATTGAACCCAGAGGCATTATACCTCTGAGCTACACACCCAGCCCTTTTTATTTTTTGTTTTGAAACAGGGTCTCACTAGGTTGCTGAGAGTCCTGCTACATTGCTGAGGCTGTCCTCAAACCTGTGATCCTCCTGTCTCAGCCTCCCAAGTATCAGGATTTAGGTGTGCACCACCACGTCCTGTTGTAAGAGATTTTTTTAAAAAATTATTTTGCTAGCCAGGCATGGTGGCACACACCTGTAATCCTAGTACTTGAGAGACTGAGACAGGAGGATCGCAGGTTCAAGACCAGCCTCAGCAACTTAGCAAAGACTCTCAGCAACCTAGCAAGACCCTGTCTAAAAAAAATGAAAATAAAAAATAAATTTAAAAAATTGCTACTTTAAAACTATGCTGCATTAAATATTATTGTCATTAAGTCCCCAAATCATTCCTTTTCATGATTATTTCCTTAGGATAATTTCTTAAATTGGAATTGTTGGACCAAGGGGAATGAACGTTATGAGGGTTTTGATTGTACTGTCCAGAATTGCTCTTCAGAAAGCTTTTACTAAATTACTCTTAACAGCAACACAGAAGAGTTCCCAGTTTTTCATAAGCTCATCAACTCAGGCTATTTGACCATTGTGAAATTATGTTCACTGTTGGATAGCTGTTTAAAATACTCATAATGACTTATTTATTTCACAGAATTTGGAAATATTTAGGTAAAAAGTGATGCTGAGATTTTTCAGGTGCAATATTTTGTTATTGTTGTAATTTTCATTATTGTCAAGAGGATAAATGGTGGTCTACATAAAATATAAGAAGTTTGACAAGCTAGTTATTATTTCACACTTCATATTGAAGAAACTACACTTGAAGTCCTTGAGTGTTCTCTGTTCCCCATTATTCTGAAATACAAAGTATCTTTTGTTACCACTAATGTGGTTGAGTTTTAGATTTAACACCACATTAAGGAGGATCAGGACAATTCTTCTTCTCTCTCTGATGGATGGGATGCTGCAGCTCCATGACGCTTGTTTAAAACCAGCTCATAACAGAGCCACATGTTGCTATTTCTCACCCGGCATAAGTGCCTCTGGCCTGGGTCAGACCATTGTTCCATCACAATTATTCATTTTTAGTGAGAAACTGGTTCAATTCTCCACTGCATTTTGAAAATATGACTGTCTTCTCTTTTAAGAAAGTAAAATGCTATTCTTTGGATGGTATTTCCTCCAATGGTATTTAAGAATGAATCTCATTCTTAAAAGAGAATTTACTTAATAGAATGTCATTCAGGCAATATTTTAGTGATGGATTGCTAATGATACCAGTTTATTATGCTGGGTTTTGAGCATTTTGGCTATTTCCTTTCTAATTAGCTGATGTTTGAACTCTTTTTAAAGCCAAATGCTGTTTTTTTTTATTGGTCTTGGAGATTAAACCTGAGGTGTTCTATCTCTGAGCTATACCCCAACCCTATTTTTATTTTGAAATAGGGTCTCACTAAGTTGCTGAGGTCCTCGCTAAGTTGCTAAGGCTGGCCTCAAACCTGCAATCCTCCTGTCTCAGCCTTCCAAGTACTGGGATATAGGCATGCGCCACCACACCCAGCTAGTGCCAAATTCATTTAATGCTGCTTGTTTATGAAAGTCTGCAATATTCCCCTTAGGAATTATTTTTTAGGCAAACCTTTAAAGGCAGGAGAATCAAAGGTATTTCTATATTTTTGTTTTAAATTTTATTTATATATATTTCCATACTTATGCTTTCTTTATTCATATTTCTGCCTTTAGCATCTAAGTGCAGAAATATATGGTCATGTTTCAATTTTTTCTTTAATATGACTTAGAAAGTTCAAACCCATGTGAACACAAAGTTTGAGGAAATTAAAATTTAATGCTTCACTGGTCAAAATGAAGAACTTCAAAGGGATGACATCTCTTTAATCTGTGCTTTCACCTCTTTTAATTTAGTGTCACTTTTGGTCTGAAGATGCCAGTGCCACAGTCGTAAGAGTTGGGAAATATTCCATGGAGTGCAAAACAAAGGAAGCTGTGGAAATTCTCCGCCAGCAGTTCAATAAGTTTATCGCACCCTCAGTGCCTCAGCAAGAAGAAAGGATTCGGGAGGCCACTGACCTTGCTCAGCGCTTATATGGTAAGATCATTCTATTTTTTTTTTAATGTGGTACTGGGATTGAACCCAGGGGTGTCCTACCTCTGAGCTACACCCCACCAGTCCTATTTTAAATTTTGAAACAGTGTCTCACTAAGTTGCTGAGGGCCTCCCTAAATTGCTGAAGCTGGCTTTGAATTTGCACTCCTCCTGTCTCAGCCTCCCAAGTACTGGGATTACAGGCATGCACAACCAGGCCAGGCTGAGATCATTCTTAAAATGGCCAGTGATTTTAAGACATCCAGTACTGAGCCTAATCCAGAAGAAAGGAGAGTACAGGCAAGCCTTCGGGGTCCTCACTATCCCAACCTATTCAGAGAAATGGCTCACAATCAGAGCCCACATCCAGCAAAATAAACCGGAAGGGAACAGAGCAAGCAATTTCCCACCCCAGGAGATGAAGCCTTTGAGTGTTGACTACCTGCTATTGGTCCACCTTTCTTACTTGCTATCATCTCCTACTCCTCTTGTTCACCTCCAGGATAATAAAAACAGAACAATACCCAGCGTATATACACAACGAATAAATAAATAAAGACATCTAATTTCCACTAAAGTGATTCTTTGAACAATATACAAAACTCAGGAAATATTTTAAGCAGACATAAGGCTACACCCTGGTTTCTGGATTCATGTCCGAGGCCTCTCTCCTTCGCTTGCAGATGGCCACTCTCTTTCTGTCTCTGCACGTGGTTATCGCTCTGAGCCGGAGCACCCCTTGGTGTCTCTCCCTTCTCAGAAGGGCACCAGTCATATTGGATTAGGGCCCTACCTTAATGGACTCATTTTAACGCAATCATTTCTTTAATGACCTCATTTCCAAATATAGTCATATTTTGAGGGTCTAGAGATTGGGATTTCAACATATTGATCTGGGAGGGACACAATTCAACCCATAAAAATGTGCAATAGAGTTTGCCTAGGCTATGGAGTTAGGAGTCCTGGGTTCAAGTCTCAGTCCTTCCAGTTATTGTCTGGGTCACCTAAAGAGGGTCTTTGGAGACTTGGGTTCCTCATTTGTAGAACATGAATAGTAATAGAATCTACCCAAGGATTACAATAGATAATACATAGAAAGTGCTTAGCTATAAGCAGATAACAAGCAGTAACTCAATGGTAGCCATTTTTATTATTCCAATATGAAGAGATAAAATCCACTTGGGAACAATTAAGAACATTTCCATAGTGATGTTGACATTTGAGGTAGACCTTGAAACATTGGCAGGGGTATGAAAGCAGAAATAAGAAGCCTGGGTTGGGGCTTGTTCCTGATATAGAAAAGAATACTCAGTGGCTATGGGAATTTGAGAGGAGTCTTTTAAAAATGTTTAAATTTATTTTTGGTTTTTAATTGACAAAATTATACATCTTTATAGGGTACTATGTAATGATTCAATACATGTGAAATTATATAATGTTCACATCATGGTAAGAATATTTATGTACTCAAATAGTTATCATTTCTTTGTGGTATATACATTTAATATCCTTTCTCCCAGCTTTTTCAAATATATAGTACATTATTATCTATAGTCACCCTACTGTGCAATAGAACACTGGAACATATTTCTCCTATCTAATTGTAACTAACACACATTGACCAACCTTTCCCTATCTCTCCCTCTCCCCAGCCTCTGGTAACCACCTGAGATCACATTTTTAGATTCTACATATGGGTGTGATCAGATGGTATTTGTCTTCCTGTGTCTGGCTTATTTCATTTACTGCAGTGTCTTCCAGTTCCATCCAAGTTGTCACAATGACAGATTTCATTTTTTATGGCTAAATAGTACTCTATTGTGTATATGCACTATATCTTCTTTTTTTTTTTTTTTTTTTGCGGTACCGGGGATTGAACCCAGAGGCGTTCTACCTCCGCGCTACACCCCCGGTCCTATTTTTTATACTTTATTTTGAAACCGGGTCTCACGAAGTTGCGGAGGGCCTCACTAAGTAGAGAGAGAGAGAGAGGGAGAGGGAGAGAGAGAGAGAGAGAGAGAGCTGAGGCTGGCCGCGAACCCGGATCCTCCGGTCTCCGCCTCCCAAAGTACTGGGATTACAAGCGTGCGCCACCACGCCCGGCTGCACTATATCTTCTTAATCCATTCATTAGTTGATGAACATTTAGGTAGTTTCCATCTCATTGCTACTGTGAATAATGCTGCAGTAAACAGGGGTGTGTAGGTATCTCCTCTCATACTAATGTCATCTCCTTTGGATATATGCTGTGTTAGTCAACTTTTCATTGCTGTGACAAAATACCAGAGAAAAACAATTTAAAGGAGGAAAGATTCATTTTGGCTCATGGTTTCAGAGGTTTCAGTCTATGGTCAGCCAGCTCCATTGTCTTGGGCCTGAGGTGAGGCAGAATATCATGGAGAAAGGGTGCAACACAGGAAATCTGCTCACCATATGGTAGTCAGGAAGCAGAGAGAGAGAGAGAGAGAGAGAGAGAGAGAGAGGGAAAGAGAGAGAAAGGGGCCAGAGAGAGCAAGGGGCTGGGGATAACAGTCCCCCAAGGATCCACTCCTTCCAAACTCCCACATTCCTACCAGCTCCTAATGGTCCTTTCAGCTGTGAAGCCCTCAGTGAATTATTCCACTGATGAGGTCAGAGCCCTCATAGTCCAATCACTTTCCCAAATCCCCACCTCTGAACATGGCTGCTTTGGAGACCAAGCCTTCAACACATGCGTCTTTAGGGTACACTTCATAACTAAACCATAACATGTGCCCAGTAGTAGGATGGCTGAATATGGTGGTTCTACTTTCAATGTTTTAAAGAACCACCATCCTTTTTTTCATAATAGTTGTACTTTTAACATTCCCACTAACAATGTATAAGGGTTCTTTTTTCTATACATGCTTGCCAGCACTCATCCTGTTTTGTCTTTTTGATAGTAGCCATTCTAACTTAGAGTGAAGTGATTTCTCATTGCAGTTTTGATTTGCATTTCTCTGAGGATTAATGTTGAGAGTTTGTTCATATACCTGTTGGTCATTTGTATGTCTTTTTTTGAAAAATGGTATATTGCCAAATTTTAAGTTGATTATTTGCATTTTTTGTTGTTTGAGCTCTTTGAATATTCTGCATATTAACTCCTTATCAGATATATGGTTTACAAATATTTTCTCCAATTCTATACACTGTCTTTTCACTCTGTTGATTGTTTTCTTTGTTGTACAGAAGTTTTTTTTTTTTAGTTGGATGCATCCTATTTGTTTATGTTTTCTTTTATTTCCTGTTCCTTTGGAGTTTTATAAAAAAAAATCCTTGCCCATTCCAATGTCTTGAAGCATTTCTGCCGTTTTTCCTCCTAGTAGTTTTAAGGTTTCAGAACTTACCTGTAAGTCTTTAATCCATTTTGAGTTGATTTTTATAACTGGTGAGAAATAAGGGTCTAATTTCATTCTTGTGTATGCAAATATCCAATTTTTGGTTGTGGGATTTTTGAGGGAAGAATTGCTGACTCAGTTTGGCCAGAGATTAAATACGTCAGGGACTTAGGGTAACATACATTTGAGGGAGGCAGGTTGAAACCATATTATGGAGGGCCTTGAATGCTATCCTGTGGAACTTACACTTCTCTAAGCAGTGAAGAATCACTGAATGCTCTGAACAGGAGAAATTGATTATAATTGATTTTTAAGAATATTAATAGAGCAACCTTATTTAGGTTGCATTAAAGTAACATGGTACATCAAATGTAATCATTTGCCTAGAATAGTTGGATTTTCAAAAATGCCATCATTCATTTAAATCCATTCAGCAAATATTTGTTAAGAACATACTACCTACCAGTTCTTGTAACAGACACTTGGTAGATGAATTAATGTCTGGGCTTTTTTATTTTACTACTAAGAATTTGACCTTTGAAAATAGTTTTATTTCTTCTCCTTTCCAGGCTTTGAAGAAGGTCAGAAATATGCTGAGAAAATAGTAGCAAAACATAAAGAGGTTCTTGAATCTGTTACTGAATTATGTGGGTCTCTCACAGAGCTTGAAGAAAAGCTAAAGGTAATTTCTTCTCCCCAGAATATGTATTTTCAAATGATATAAATAAAAATGTGTTGATCAAATGTCTTCTGGTGAGAAGATGTTCTAACAGAAATTCTCAAGATATAACGTGCACATTTGTTTCGTAGCATTCTAACATAATTATCAGGGTTTCTGATAATTAATTCTGTTTCTTTCCCATCACTGCAGAGAATAATATTGCTGGGAATGAGGCTAATTACAACTAAGGTATCTTGTTTACATTTTCACGGATCATATCCTGAATGATAAATGTGTTCTACTAAAACCACAGGAAAGTCTGTGTTAAATAGCCTTACACTTGGGCTTATGAATAATTGATGTAAGGGTTTTATTTCCTCTACATTGTGGCACCAGAAAAAATAAACTAATATTCAAGTATTATATTCATTGAACATTTACCTTCTTGGAAATATTCAACTAATCAGTCTCATCTTTCATGGAATAAAAAAATTGATGGTAAAAGTATAGGGAAGATGTTTATGTCTATGTATAGCAAAAACCCAGTTAAAAGAAAAACACATGTATTGTTTGGTATATGGTGTGTCAAAACTGTTTTGATTAATGCTGTTTAAAAAACTAACTGAAGGGATTGGCTATTTAGGATGGTGAGAAGAGCGAGATAATTAAGGACATAGGCTCCGGAGTGAAACACAGCTATCTTGGAATACCAACTATTCAAATTACTAAATAGATACTGGGCAAATTAGTCTCCCTGAGTCTCAACTTCCTGATGTATTAAATGGATGATAGGGTGGCCGGAAGAATTGAATGTGAAGATGTTCAATGTTATTGTTGTCATCATTGTTGTTACTGAGGCCTAGTAGTGGTCTTGCAGTTTTGTAGAATTGTCTTTATTTTATAGCAACCAATTTTTTTCTGTATGAATTTCCATGCCATAAATTTGAGTGTCTACTCCACTCAAATAACCTGTGAAGCCAGGCCTGGTGCCACATGCTTATAATCCCAGTACTTGGCAGGCTGAGACAGGAAGATTGCAGGTTTGCGGCCAGCTTCAGCAACTTAGTGAGGCCCTCCACAACTCAGTGAGACCCTGCTTCTAAATAAAAAATAAAATAGGGCTGGTGGTGTAACTCAAAGGTAGAATGCCCTGGGTTCCATCCCCAGTGCCACACACACACACACACACACACACACACACACACACACATTATGAGACTTTTAATTCAGTGCATATCAAACCAAATTATCTTTATCCTTTGGTTAAGAATCTAGATTTTTCTACTTCTTTGTCATTTTAATAGCACAAAGTTTTCTTTCTTTTGTACTATCACCTATACATAAATTCCCCAAAGCTGATTTGGGAAAGTGGGTATGAAATTGTTAATGTTTCTCACATATACGTCAAATTGCTTTTCACAAATGTTTTACAATTATAGTGCCACCTGTAATGAATGAATGAACCCTATATCTTATGTTATCTTTTTCAACATTTGTCATTTCCTCCCCGCCTCTACCTTAACCCCCTGAGGATCTGCTTCATCTTGTGTCTTCCCATACATAGGCCAAAAAACACCGCTTCCTCTGACCCTTCCCTTTCCCTCATCTACCACATCTTTCTCAGGATGTACATCTTCAACTCAATGAAATCTACTCTTTTGGAATTGTAACCCTTTCCAGCTTTTCACCTTCCTGGTTATTCTGCCTGAGAGAGCACTTTCCATAGCCTGCCCCATTTCCTTGTTCCCTACTCCTTCCACACTCCCTGGGGCAGGATCATACCATACCCTCTCTTTCTCATTCTCTAACCATGACTTGGATTCTCTTTTTCACTGGTCAGGAATCCCCAAAATACATACCCAGCTAGATTACCCTTCCCAAGTACAGTTTATCTCATGGTATTTCACTTCACTGTGAATTCTGCATTGTTTGCCATGTAAAGTTCAGACTTAAGGCTTCCCAGTGAGCTGAGGCTGATCACCTTTCCCAACTGCTGGGCTTCTACACTTATATGGTTCCTGTCCGGCTGGTCTACTACCCCACAGTCCCTGGCTTTTCTTACTTCGAAACCTTTTTACTTCAAGCACATGACTTTATGTCTCTGCTTAGCAAAATCTTACCATCTCTTAAAGCCAAACCCAAATACCATCTTCTCCACAAATCCTTCCCTATGGTTTCCTCTCTCATCTTCCAAAGCACTTCATTCTTTCCTACCTGACCTAGTCTATTCCAGTTGATAAACAAAGCACCATAGACCAGGTGGCTTATAAACAATGGAGGTTTATTTCTCACAGTTCTGGAGGTTGGAAGTCCAAAATCAAGGTATCGGCAGACTTAGTGCCTAGTGAGGTCCCACTTCCTCGTAGACAGTCACATGGTGGGAGGGCAAGGGGTTTCTTTCAGTTCCCCTTTGTGAGGACACTAATTCCATTCATAAGGGATCCCACCCCTATTACCTAACACCCCCCCCCAAAAGGCTCCACCTCTAATACCATCACCTTGGGGTGAAGATTTCAGCACAAAATTTAGACCATAGCTGCATCACAATCATCACATGTCAATACTATTACCATCTCAGCTTCTCTGCTTGTTAAACTTAAAGAAATCTGGCTCTGCTCAGTTTAGTGTCCCACAGGATATTGAACACTATGCTTTGCCTTTTTTTTTTATACTGGGGATAGAAGCCATGAGCATTCTACCTTTGAGCTACACCCTCAGCCCTATTTTCTTTTTTATTTTGAAACAGGGTCTCGTTAAGTTGCTGGACCCTCACTAAGTTGCTGTTATTGGCCTTGAACCTACTGTTTCAACCTCCCAAGTACTAGGATTACAGGCATGCACCACCATGCCCCACCTATGCTTTGCCTTTTAAAGCAAGCTTTTCAGAAAGACTTTTGCATTTGTAGTAAATACCCAAAGGGTTGGTACTGAGAAGAATCATTCAGGAGCTCAAAAGGGGTTGATTTGGGTGAATGGATACAGAAATGAGGAAGGGTCTCTCTGGCAAGAGAGAGAAGCATCAGCATCACTCTTAGGTGTTTCAGCCTCAACAAAAGCTAGTCAAAGAGTGCTTACTAATATTTTACAGATATTCATATGGAAAGCATAAATGTCTAGTTTCCATATTTTTTAGGTTGATGTCATGGCTCTCTTTTGAAGAGGTTGTTATAAAGTGCACCCAGAAATTCCTGTTAAGGCTAACATAATCTTAAAAATAATCTGTTTGTATAGTAATCTGAGATTTACAAAGAACTTTGAATATTACCTCCAGTAATTTCCAAGTAACCTTGAGATTGAAATAAGGCAAATATTGCTTCCCTTGTTTCAGAAGTAAAGAGACAGGATCAAAAAAGATACAAGTGCTTTCCTTGGGGCCCTACAGTTGATAATGGTGGATCTGGAATTTCAACTTAAAGCTAATCTATAACCTAGCATTCTTTCCACAACAGCTGCCATTATGGGATTAGATACCAAATGTGTCCTAGGGCAGAGTGGCTCATCCAGTAATACCAGTGCCGTGTGCATGTATGCCTTTATCACCCTGAACTGAATCAAGATGTATGATTACAATGCACCAATAATAAAAAAAGATGAAAAGTCAGATCTCCCTAGCAGTGTCTCCCCAAATCCTCTATGCCAGTATAGCATATGCACTTTGGTGAGAAAGGCCCATCCAATGGCCATGATCCATGTGGGATGGAGGCTCTTCTCATCATCCTAAGTCGGTGTGTTCTATCACTTGGGTACCAGTGGCTCCATTCACCTTCTCAAAATATTCTTGGCCGTTATAGTGGCTCTACAGCAGTTGCAGACCCCCACTACCTCCATGAGTAAAACCTATGAAATACAGGAACAAATTGTCCCCACCCACACAAAGCATCCTGTGTTCTCCATTGTCATTTTCCTTTACTATACTCAGTGATAGTTCTCTTTCCTCTTTTGAAGAGTGTCCCAAACAGTTTGCTTGTGCAGATTCTCTGGATTTCCTGCTTTTCTCTCCACCAGAGATCTTTAATCATTTCTACCTCTTTGCTGCTCCCCAGTGTCTCCTAATGATTTAAACTGTCATGCACAGTGATTCCAGTCTCTAGAGAATGCCTCTGCATGAGCATCCTATTGTAAAAATTGCTTCTTTTCCTACTGAGCCTTTGAACAATCAGTTTTTACTGGCACTGGACTTTATCAAAGGAGTGAGGCAGGAGGGAAACTGCAAGCTTTGAGGGATAATTTTATAAATCACATCGTGAGAGTACATTGATCTCTTGGGGAATACATTGGCTGAAAGGTTGCAAGGGGCTTATGTTTTTCTTCCGAGTCGTTAGTGTATGACATTGTTCTTCCAACTTTTCTGGCCCAGGATCTCACTAACCTTTGCTTTGTACAGCAGGGAGATACTCTAAAGATGAATTCAAATTTGGAAGACTTCCATGACAATTGCATTGACCTACTAAAGGAACCAGCGAGAAATAATCAGACAATATTTAATGGAGAAAAGAATAAGGTAAAGAAAACTATTTAACCACAGCTATTCATTACTTTTGTTTTGAGAATAGTCATTGTGCATTGAAAAAAAGGAAATTAAAGCCTTCTTATCTCTCCAAATTCAGTCTACTAATATTAAATTTAATGTGAGTTTCCTTATCCATGACATTCTATTTGCCCCTTATTTAGTCCTTCCCTCTCCTGCTATTTCCTTCTGAATCCCTCCTACTGAATACTGGAACCATAGCATTTCAGACATCCAGAAAAAAAAAATAATGTTGTCCCGAACCATTTCTTTTTCTCCCATCTCTAGCTGTTTTCCCCATTGTCATTTTTTATTCTCTCCTTTATCATACTGCCAAGGGATTTTTTTAAATCTTGGTATTTTCTTAATATACTTTTATTGGTGCATTGTAACCATATATCATACTGAGGTTTAGTGTTATAGAAATATATATGTGCATAAGAACTTGGTGCATTTCCCCCCACACCCCGCCCCACTCCCTCCTCCTCCCCTTTCATAACGTTGAAGTTGGTATTGATAGCTTCACAGATATGCATAGGATTGTTTGAACTGATTCCTTCATCAAGTCTCCTCCCTCCCTATTCCGCCTCCCTCCCCAAATCTCTTTCCGCTATTCTACTGGTCTCCCTGTCTCTCCCCATTTATCTGAGTCCTTTTGTTTCCCAGTTTCTTTCTAGCTTTCACATAGGAGAGAAAACATATGACCCTTCACTTTCTTAGCATAATATTCTCTAGTTCCATCAATTTTCCTGCCAATTATATAATTTTGTTCTTCTTTATGGCTGAGTCAAATTCCATTGTGTTTATATACCACCGTTTTGTAACCCATTCATCTGTTAATGGACACCTACGCTGGTTCCATAGTTTGGCTATTGTGAATTGTGCTGCTATAAACATTGATATATATGTATCACTATAAGATTCTGACTTTAATTCCTTTGGAAAGATACCCAGGAGTGATATAGCTGGGGAATGTGGAGGAATGATTTGTGTGTAGGAGGGAGTGGGGCTTAAACCCAGGGGCATTCTCTCTCCTAGCTACATTTTTTTTTCCAAAACAGGGTCTTGTTAAGTTGCTAAGGGTTTTGCTAAGTTGCTAACGCTGGCCTTGAACCTGCATTCCTTCTGTCTCAGCCTCCCAAGTTACTGGGATTTCAGGTGTGTGCCACCATGCCCAGTTTGGAGGGATTATTTTTTAAATGTTTTACATTACTCATTGGAAAAAATCTTAGTACATGCAATTAGATTTTATTTTGTTCTCATAGAATTAACCTGTAGATGATATTTTCAGACATTGTACTAAAAGGCTAAAAAAAATGAGCTGAAATAAAAACACTAAAGTATTTAGGGAAATGTTTAAATTACTTTAAAACCTAGGCATTTATAGATAAACTAAATCATGTAGCAGAAACTACAAATACTCACAAAATGCAAATGTATTGTGCTTTCCAAAGTATTTAAATCTCAGCATCCTTATAGATTTTCGGCATTGTGCTCACTCTCTATCCATAGCTGCCAGACTATAATTAGCACTTGACTTTTTGCTTTGCCAACTTGCCTGTGCCCCATGTTTCTTTCCTGAAGGAATAATAGACTCAGCATGATTCTCAACAGCCCCCAAATTAATAAAATATACTTCTGTGATGTAAAACTTAGACATGCACAGAAACCCACAAAACAAATAAACAACAACAAAAACCTTCTCCCTCTATTTCATGGTAAAAAGATTTGTCTTTCCTTGCAGTCAATACAGTTCTCATAGCTTCTCTATAGGTTCTTTCTCACAGTGAGAAGGACCAAAGGCCAGTGCAGTTACACAATGGCCAGGCAGCAGGGATATTAAGCAAGGTGCCTTTTTGTGATACAGCCTTGAGCCACTTAAACTTCGGTTCCTCGCCAAGTCACAAGAAAGTTGTCCAACCTTGGTTATCTTGTTGGACCTTACTTAGTCTTGTATCAAGTGGTTTCCGGTTACTGTGGTCTAAATCAGGGTTTCTCCACCTCAGCTCTATTGACATTTTGGCCAGAGAATTCTCTGCTGTGGGGGCTGTCCTGTGCATAGTCAAATATTTAGCAGCATCCCTGGCCACTGCCCAAGAATGCCAATACCTCCACTGCTCCCTCTATAGACAAGGCCAAATTTACCCTAGGGAGCAAAATCACCCCCAACTAAGAACAAGAATAACTGCTTGAGCCTTGTGTGGTGGCACACACCTGACATCACAGTACTTGGGAGGATGAGACAGGAGGATCACAAGTTTGAGGCCAGCCTCAGCAACTCAGTGAAACCCTCAGCAACTTAATGAGACTGTGTTTCAAAATTAAAAAAATGGCCGGGCGTGGTGGCGCACGCTTGTAATCCCAGTACTTTGGGAGGCGGAGACCAGAGGATCCTGGTTTGCGGCCAGCCTCAGCTCTCTCACTCTCTCTCTCCCTGTCTGTCTGTCTCTCTCTCTCCTTAGTGAGGCCCTCCGCAACTTGGTGAGACCCGGTTTCAAAATAAAGTATAAAAAATAGGGCCGGGGGCGTAGCACGGAGGTAGAACGCCCCTGCGTTCAATCCCTGGTACCGCCAAAAAAAATAAATAAATAAATAGGGCTGGGAGTGTGGCTTGGAGGTAGAATGCTCATGGATTCAATCCCCAGTACCACATACACAAAAAGAATAACTGGTTGAAGTAATAAAGAATAGTATTAAATATATTACTTTTTCTTAACAAAGTTTCTAAGAGTTCTAAATCCAACATTAAATTATTAATTTTATTTAATTCTGCACATTTTCCTACATTATGAATCAGGCACATTTATTAAAAACTCAGAAACAAAAGTTTCTGCTATTAAAGCAAATATAGTCATTTATACTTAGTTAAAATGCTTTTTCTTGCTTTTATTTATTTTCTTATCAGAAGAAAAGGGTCTCTTTAAATAAAAAAGACAAGATTTACTTTCACTGAAGAATAACTTTTATTTTAACATAAATTAAAAGACATGATTGATCATCAGTCATTTAGGATGAAAGTGAAGGTCCGCAATTATAGCTGTCAAGAATTCTTGTTGACATCATTTCATGTACACATTCTGGTGC
This sequence comes from Glis glis, assembly GCA_004027185.1. NCBI lineage: Eukaryota > Metazoa > Chordata > Mammalia > Rodentia > Gliridae > Glis > Glis glis. Next base: position 30,018 of record PVJS01016937.1, read on the forward strand.
AATTGGCACAGACAGCATAATGAAAGGGTAGCAGTAATCTTCACTCTCAAGCAGCTCAATCACACTTACCCTCTTATTGTCTCTATTATTTATATATAGGTCAAATGTAATGATTCTCCAAAACACCATATGGGCAGATAACAAGAAACACCAAGTAAAAAGCTTGTCTGGGAATTACTACATTCAATTCTGATACTCTTAAAGGGTGTTAATCTTCCTCAGAAAATTATTTGAGTCAGAAAGAACAGTTGCACTAAACTATTTAAAGAATATATTCATCACAGAAAATTTCTCCTGGAGATAGCAAAGTGCTTCTCATTTTTCTGACCACAAAACGTGGCAGGTAGAATTGGACGATTCAGTTGATGCAATGCACGTAGGGCTGCTAGCAGATTAGTGATGGTGTTTCATCCCCAAGGTGGGTGCTGACGCTAAATCCACAGTAATATCTGAAAACTCCTAAGGTTAAATGGAGGCATGGAGTATTAAGAGACTCGCCTGAAGTCATGGAACTATTTGGTGGAAGATGAAGGCTTTCAATGCCAGCATTTAGAGTTATAGAATTTTAGTGCTTAAAGGGATTTAACAATCATCTGATCAAATCTCATTTTACAGTTGAGGAAACTGAGGCCAAAAGAGATTAAATATCTTGCCCTCCAAAAATCACTGAAAATAATGTCAAAACTGGGCAGGCAGCCTGGTTCTTCTGACTTCTGGCCAGGTACCTTTTCCACAAGACCAAAGGGGACTTTTCAAGGAACTGCTGCACATAAATGAGCTGCTCTGTAATAATACTGCAGATGTCTATGCCAAAGCTTCCTCTCTGTGTATTCATCTGTTTGCATGAGGATTAATGAAGCAATAGCATGGAAGTGCTTTTATACCAAGCAATTCAGTGAAATGCTCTTATCAGATTTATAGGACAGTCCCTGGGCCCTCCTCTGCTAATCCTGACCACCTGGCCGGTGGGGGAAGATGTTCTAGACACACTTGCCTTGGAAAAAATAGGAGGAAACAAAGTATTTTTCTTTTCCACCTTTCTGTTTCCTTCTCTGTTACCTTGTCCCCTCCAAGTGCCCAAAGGTCTCACGTCACCTCTTGGCTGCTGAAGCCTCCTTGAAGGGCCTTCTCCCCAAACCCCTTTCGTTGGCCATGCCCCAGGCCCAAGATCTTTCTTTGTTTATTTCCCCATTTAGCTTCATTAAATATTATTTATCCCAAAGTATGACTATTTGTTGTGGAGATTTTGGGGGGAGGCCTTGTGGAATTTCTTTAAATTCACCACATTGTTGGCTTGTCACTCAATGTACTTTGAGGATTGATTCTGCCCACTTTGTTGAATGGGTAAAGGATATCCTTAGGATCTTCCTTCCAGATACTTTGTGCCTGGCAATGATTGGAAATCCAAGTGATTATGTCCATCAGTGGAAATTAAAGTTCAGAAACCTTGACAGACATAAGACCTGAGGCTATGGATTTAGGATTAATTAAAAGACAATTGAGCTAGATATGGTGGCATGCACCTGTAATCCCAGTACTTGGGAGGCTGAGACAGGAGGATTTCAGGTTCAAAACCAGCCTCAGCAACTTAGTGAGGCTCTCAGCAACTTAGCAAGACCCTGTTTCCAAACAAAAAATAAAATTGGGGCTGGGGGTATAGCCCGAAGGTAGAAGGTCCCTGGGTTCCATCCCCAGTACCACACACACACACACACACACACACACACACACAGAGAGAGAGAGAGAGAGAGAGAGAGAGAGAGAGAGAGAGAATTGATCATTAGGCATTAGATAATTGAAAATAGGCAAGGTCTTTGAGGTGAAAAATCTATAAAGAAGATTAGAGTACTTAAACCCAAGACCATCAGTCATTCATATGTTGGAATTTGAGAATAGAAAAAGAAATTGACAAAAAAGACAAAGAGCAGTGAAGGATATTAGAGAAAAAAAATTTAGAGCTGAATTATATTTTAGAGAATTAGACCAGAGTTTCCTGGCTATTTCGCCAGAACTTATCAGACTGATACAAATATGTCCTGTCTGTACTAATACATACAGAGTTATTTACCTCTTTCTGGAAACACACAGACATGCACACATTTTTCTAATAGCAAAGATGATTTTATGGTGGGAAAATTAGAAAAAGTAGCTGGAATGTGTGCATGTTTAGATACCTTTTTCATAAATAAAAATTATATAGGTCTAAGAAACTATGTATCAGTGAGTTTTAAAAGTAGTTACTTTAAAATTTTATAATGACTTAAAAACTGAATGCTTATTTGCATTTAGAATAAAGAGAGAAATGCCAAGACCCATGGACTTGCTCAGAAGAAAAATTTACATCAAATTTATCTTATTTTGCTTGCTGAGATGATTATTTAATGACTAATTCTAGGTTAGTGCCATAGGCATAATTCATCATGATTTCAGAAAGTCATTTGGCAAAAACATTCATGATATCACTCTTATGATAACTGGAGAAATACAAGAGTTTGGCTGGGTAATAACTGTACCCAAAAGTGGTAAGTAGTTCACCAATGTCAGCCTGGAGGACAGTCTGCCTTGGGGTTATATCTGGCTTCATTCTAACCTCTGAAGTGTCCAACATTTTTAACAGTGGTATTAACCAAGAGAGGAGATGGGAAATTTTAGTTGACTAAAAACTCGGTATGACTCAATGGTCCCATGTGGTTCTGATAAAATCATGAAAAGAACCAATACAGTCACTGTAATAAAAACAAACCTCATAGATCAAGGAGATGTTGATTTCACTGATTATTCCCCATCTGGAAAGTAAAGAAACAAACATTTAGAGAATATTAATTAATAAACTGAAATGTTTCCAGAAAAATATTTGAGAAAATTCTCACCTTTTTAATGTTAGTAGAAATTATATGGTAGCTTTATTTTCTGTAAAAAGAGCTTTCCCTTTCCTGTTTTAGGAATTATAAGAAGTAAAACAATAATATCCTTGGATTCCTTTTCTGCATTTGGCACCAACTGAAAATAAGAGCAGGAATCAGGAGTCAGTAGCCAGTAAAAGCTGGGTTGGAAGATGTGGACTTTTCTAGCAGGTTTCCCCAACCTTCACACCTGATGTAGATAGACTTGTCTACCCAGCCAGTTTGGTACACAGGAACAAACACAGGCTTCCCCTATAGGGACTTTCATGCCTTGGAGCCACCCTGAGCACATCCATTTAGGGGAAGAAAATCTAAAAGAGAGGACACAAGAGGCAGAGTGGAGCATGCTCAGTTCCGTCTCCCGAGCTCTCCATCAGGTAAGTCAGTTCCTCCCCAGTAGGGAGTGACGAGGAGTAAGGAGACTGACTTGGACTTTCATTCAAGTTTCTCCTAAACTTGTCAATTTTCAGACAACTTTAAGGTGTTTTTCCTGCATGGAGAGGCAAGGTTACCTGAACAAGTCATTAAAGAGTTGTCTGCCCCTGGCTGGCTCTTCGTCAACAAATCATAGGAGTCAGACCTCCCGAGTGACCAAATGATGTAAGTTTGGGGAGTTGAGGAAGGAGAAGAGAATCTGGGTGTGTTTAGTTCAAAGAAAGAGGTTTAGAGGATATAGGAGCAATTCCCCAAGTGGCAAAGCCACTTAAAATAGGAGGCAGTTTAGTAGTTCCAGGAGACCAAGTCAGAACCACTGGTGGAAATTGCAAGAAGGCAGGTCTTTGCTAAATATAGGAAGGTAGTCTTAACATATGCAAAGCATAAAGTTCTTAAAGAAAGCACCCTTTCAGAAAATGTGTTCTGAAACCGTCACTAAGTTGTATAGAAGATTCTCAGATTGAATAGGTAGTTGGATCAAAATTGGTATGAGAGGAAAATAAACATTTTATTTTTAGTAAGAGATAAAGAGAGAAGTCTTGCTAAGCTATGGTAGGACAACCAAAATAAGGAGGGGTATTTCCTACCAGATTTGGGTTTATTTAGAAATTTGGATGTTTCGTGTATGTGTATATGTATGTGTGTGTGTGTGTGTGTGTGTGTGTGTGTGTGTGTGTGCTACTGGGGACTGAACCTAGATGGATTCTACCTCTGAGCTACACCCCCAGCCCTATTTTATTTTTTATTTTGAAATAGGGTCTCACTAAGTTGCAAAGGGCCTTGGGAGGTTTTTGAAGCTGGCCTCAAACCTGCAATACATCCTTCTCAGTCTTCCAAGTATTGGGATAAGAGGCATAAACTACCACACTCAGCTATTTTGTTTTTTTGTTGTTTTTTAAATTAATTAATTTATTTTATTTATTACATTTATTGGTGCATTGTAGTTATACATTTTGGTAAGTGTCAGGGTATCAGAAGCATGCATGCACACATTGCTCATGTAGCCCTCCCTCAAAACCCACCCCATTCCCTCCCCCTTCCCTCCTTTCCATGCTCAGCATAATGATAGACTCTGATAAGTTTGTTTATACACATCATGTGCATTAGTGTATTTCCCTCTTACCCCTCCCATCTCCCTCAGTTAGGTTGCCTTCTTTGCTCAACTAAAGTTTTCTCCTTCTTTGACTGGAGTTCCTTCTAAGTCCCGTTCTCACTAGCTTCCATATATTAGGGAGAACATCTGACTTTTCACTCTTTGTTTTTGACTAATCTCACTTAGCATAATGTTCTCCAGCGCCCTCCATTTCCCTGCAAATGATGTAATTTTGTCCTTTTTTATGGCTGCATAAAATTCCATTGTGTACATATCCCATAGTTTTGTGATCCATTCATCTGTCGATGGACACCTTGGCTGGTTCCAAAGGTTGGCAATTGTGAATTGTGCGGCTATAAACATAGATACAAATGCATTAGTCTGGTAGTTTGGTTTCAGTTCTTTTGGGTAGATGACCCCAAAGGCACAGGAAACTAAAATGAGGATCAATACGTGGGATTGCATTAAACTAAAGAGCTTTTGTGCAGCAAAGGAAACAATCAAGAACTTCAACAGAGAGCCGACAGAATGGGAGATTTTTGCCAGCTACTCCTCTGATAGAGGACTCATATCTAGAATATACAGAGAACTTAAAAAAATCACCACTAAAAAAACAAATAATCCAATCAAAAAATGGGCAAGTGAACTAAATAGACACTTCACAGAAGAAGAAATACAAATGGCCAATTGATGTATGAAAAAATGTTCAACATCATTAGCAATCAGACATGCAAATCAAAACTACCCTGAGATTTCACCTAATCCCAATTAGAATGGCAATCATTACAAACACAAACAACAATAAGTGCTGGCGAGGATGTGGAGAAGTAGGAACTCTACTACACAGTTGGTGGGATTGCAAATTAGTGCAACCGCTTTGGAAAAGTATGGAGGATCCTCAGAAGAATGGGAATGAACCTACCATATTTTGTTTTTTTGAAATGGGGTCTCACAATGTTGCCCAGGCTGGCCTCGATCTTGTGATCCTCTTGCTTGAGCCTCCCTAGTGGTTGGAATTGCAGGTATGAGCCACCGCACCTGGCTGTAATTTGTGTGTGTCTGTGTGTGTGTTTAATGAGAGAGACATTTAGGAACTTCTTGGTATTATGAGACTGATGGGCTACCTACTGTGCTAACGAGGCTCTGAACCTTTGGGTTTTAGACCTGGAATTTAAATTTCTGCTAAAAGACTGAAGGAAGTCACTGTTGTTAAACTAGATTTCTGTTTTCTCTGAGATGAGCTCATCTCTGTGGGATAGTAGAAGGAACATTGTTTTGCTTCCACTATTTAACCTGAAAATGCATTTATTTTCTCAGAAATCACTTATAAAGTGCGTGTCAAGAGCACAGCTACGTGCTAAAATGAAGAACTCAAAGTGGAGGCAAGGCATGGCTTTCTCAAGTCCATGTGCAGCTACAGGACAAGAACCATACATGCTAATTAAGTAAATATATACCCCAAATGCTGAGAAAATGCACAGAAAGTAGATATAAAATAAACAGGTTGGGGTGGATGAGATCACTTTCAGTTTTGGTGTGTTTTGAGTCTATGCCAGAAGGGATATTTGAACCTCTTCTTAAGCCAGAAATAGACATGGATTTGTAGGAAGAAAGACCAGGACAGTGTATGCTGGAGGAGAAGAGCAGAGAGGGAGGTGGTTGGTGTTCCTCCTGTATCTTGGTGTGCAATCCTGTGAAGCCCATAACCTGTGACTGCCCCATTAACACCACCCTTGCCCAACAGGCTATCAAATCCACAAGTACAGAGACTGTATCTACATTTAGTCACCATATTACCTCTCCAATGCTTAGCATGGTATGTAGAATATAGTAAGTGTTCTGTAGATACTTTTTCAATGTAAGAATAAAATTAAGTACTTTAAGAAAATAAAACAAGTCGTTAAGAATGGTTTTCTCTATATGAGGTACCTAGAATAGTCAAACTCAAAGAGACAGAAAATAGAATGATGCTTGTCAGGGGCTGAAATAAGAAGGGTTCAGGAAATTATTGTTTACTGGTGCCAAGTTTAGATTTGGGAAGATAAAAACATTCTGGAGCTGGGTAATGGTGACGGTCACATTACAATGAGAATGCACCTAATGCCACTGAACTGTATACTTAAAAACGGTTAAAGTGGTGAATTTTATGTTATAAATATCTTACCACACTTTAAAAACAAGAAATGAAGCCGGGCGTGGTGGCGCATGCTTGTAATCCCAGTACTTTGGGAGGCAGAGACTGGAGGATCCGGGTTCGCGGCCAGCCTCAGCTCTCTTGCTCTCTCCCTCCCTCTCTCTCTCTCTCTCTCTCTCTCTCTCTCTCTCTCCTTAGTGAGGCCCTCCGCAACTTCGTGAGATCCGGTTTCAAAATAA
>PVJS01016938.1:0-36815 GCA_004027185.1 Glis glis
TCTCTCTCTCTCTCTCTCTCTCTCTTTCTCCCTGTCTCTCTCTCTCTCTCTCTCTCTCTCTCTCTTTCTCTCTCTCTACTTAGTAAGACCCTCCACAACTTCGTGAGACCCGGTTTCAAAATAAAGTATAAAAAATAGGGCCGGGGGTGTAAGCGCGGAGGTAGAACGTCCCTGGGTTCAATCCCCGGTACTGCAAAAAAAAAAATCAACTATTATGCTGAGCATAAAAAGGAGGGAATGGGGGTGGGAATTGGGGAGGGCTAATTGAGCGATGTGTGCATGTATACTTCTACCACCCTGAAACCCATCAAGATGTATGATGATTACAATGCACCAATAAAAGAAAAAGAAAAGTGACAAAAATAAAAAGCCTGCTGACAACTAGTAAGACTTTAAGATCAGTTCATACCAATAAAACTTCCTGGGCAGTATAGCCCTAACTATGATGCTAAAACTAATTAGAACCCTGGAAAACTGCATAAAAAGAAAAACAAGTCAGAAGACACCACAGAACTTCCAAGAACTAAAGGCATGAAGGCTTTCAGGAGCAGCAAAGTAGAGCAGAAGAAATGTGAAGACCTGAAACTAGAATCAGGCAAAGGTGGGTTCCATATGTTTCAAGGTATCCGCTTGGTATCATCTATTCAGTACAAAGCCGTAAAAAAACAAAGTGGTAGAAAGGGATGGGACATTAAAGGCTGAAAAGGGAGAAGAGAATAGTATCCTGAGAGAAATTTCAGAAGACTAAGAATCCTTTAAGTCTTGACATAACTTTCATGAAGAACCTGTTTTGGACGGGAGCACAGTAAGTTATATTTACGAATGAAACTGATTATTGACTCAAGATTGGGCTGCATTGTTTAACATCATGAAAAAGACTTGGAGCATCCCCCACCAAAAACAACAAAAAACACCTAGAAAGAGATGTCAGAAAAAAGCCTAGGAAAATTTACTATTGGGAAAACTCTAGGAATATCAATTTTTATCATTACTTGCTTATATCCCTTAATATTTTGTGTATACTTTAGAGAAAAAAATACAGTACATTTTAGGAAGTGTGTCCCTTTCTATAAAATAGCCAGCAGTAGCAAAAATTAAAAACATAAGCTAAATTACTGGAGTGATACTGGAAAAAAGGAGGAATGAACAAAGAGCCAACCTGGACTGAGAGTGAGTTCTAGGGATTAAAAATCAGAAGCGTATCATGAATAATGAATGAATAAGTGAGAGAGTGAAAAATGAGCAGGCTCTAAATGCCATCCAGGTGCCAGACTTTACATTAGAGATTTTCCACAAGTGTGATCTTAATTACTTCTCTCAGAAAATGGTATGGATTGAGAATCATCATCTCCATTTTGTAGATAAAATCACTCAAACTCAAAAAAATGAATGAGCTGAAATCATCCAGTCTGAAAGGCACAGATCTGTCTGAAAGCCAGGTTTTCTGATTGCAAGTGTCATTCTTTTTCCTTCATTCTTTTCTGCCTCTGTTATTTTATTGTGCTGTGTACAAAAGCCGATGGGTCCTAGGGGAACATGAAAGCTTTGAGATATGGCTGGGGGAAAATAATAACAAAAAATAATGCCATCTGAATCTAAATTTAGCTATGGGCAAAATCCCAATAAAAAGTTTCATTACAATTCTTGGAATTATTTGGATTTTGGACTTTTTAGAATGAGCTTAGTAATTATTTTTCATTTGAAGCATTAACATTCAGTTGTCAAATGATGAAATTTGGTAGCATTTAATGAAGCATTTAATCTATGGCTTCCTTCCAATTAATTTCTATGAACACAGCTTGCAAGAAACTTATCTATCTTCCGTCTATATGCCTATTTATGTTTAAGAAATAGGAAAGTAATTCTATAACATTGACATATGTCTTATTCATAATCTGCTAATTTGGGGCTCTGAAAACCTAGTAGATACTTAACTAAATGGAATTATAATCATTTTGTACTGAGTAAAGGTGTGAGAGGCATTCAGCATTGCTCTTTTACAGGTGTTTTGCTTTAATATTTAGTGATAGACCTAGAAACAAGTTTATCAGAGGCATTCATTGAGAAAATAGATGATTTAAATGACTTAATTCAGAACTGCACAGGAAAAGCTAAATACCAGCTTAAGAATTCTTACTGCAAAGAAAAATATTCCTTTTTTTTTTTGCAGTACTGGGGATGAAACCCAGGGACATTCGACCTCAGAGCTACACCCCCAGCCCTATTTTTATTCTTTATTTTGAAACAAGGTCTCACTAAGTTGCAGAGGGCCTCACTAAGTAGCTGAGGCTGGCCGCGAACCCGGATCCTCCCATCTCAGCCTCTCAAGTACTGGGGTTACAAGCGTGCGCCACCATGCCCAGCTAAGAAAAATATTCTTAAGGCAAAACATTAAGATAATAAAATAACCTCTAAAGCAAAAGAAATAATATCTTGAGGAAGAAAACAGACAAAATAACATTATGTCCATATATGAAGGTATCACTGACAACCTTCCTATTAATTATGAGGAGGGAGGAGGGGGGTAGCAGGATGGGATTAGGAGGGAACCACATCAAGAGATATGGCATGCCTATATGAATGTATCACTTTGAATCTACTACAATGTATAATTATATATTGTACCATTAAAATTCTAAAAATAAATTTTACATGAAATGATAGTCTGTGAAAACAAAACATGAGTGTCCGAAAGTTAGAACACAACAGAAAGGCAAAATAACATTTAAAACATCTTCTAAGGAAAAACAAATAGGTACACATACAGGTATACACACACATAACCCACAGTGTTTTATATCATATTAATAGGACTATATTTACTCTGATAAGAGATAAAGTCATTTATTAAAAAGCATTTTTTATTAAAAAGTCATTTATTAAGAAGAAATTTGAGGCTCCTTAGTTGTCAAAAATTTTCATGTAGATTTTGGTAAATTTTCAAAGTTGCAAGGGACTGACTTATTTAGGAATCACAGCAAACCAGTAGATTTTTACTTATCATTTACTTTTCTGTTATATAAATGCTATAATTTTAAACCAAACAGCAAGAGAGCTAGGCAACAGCAGCAATTAGAAGTACTTAAACAAATTAGGCAATTAAAATTAATTATACAAATAATATGCGTGGAGAAATATGACAATATGTTTGTAATTTATAATTTTCTTTCTGTCCTTTGATACAGCCATTTAATTTAACTCTATTATTAACCCTTCATGGGTTATTTAAATTTGGTGAGCTACATTTTATATGGTTTCAAAAAGACTTAAATATAAGAAACTTTAAAAGAAGAAAATAAATACAGACTAAGCAAACAAGTATTATCTGTATTTAACAAACATAACTTGACCACAACAATTTAAAGGAAGGAAGATTTATTTGCTCACAGTTCTGGAGATTTCAGGGGTTCAGTCCATGTTGGGCCGGGTGAAGTCTGCAGAACTCAGGGCATGGTGCAGGGAACAGAGAGAGAGAAAAAGCGAGGGCTCTGGTCTCACATCATGGAGGTGGGAAGCAAGAGAAAGAATAAGTGAAAGGGGTTCATAGACAAAGGCACAATCTCTGAGGCCACACCCCCAGTGACCTGCCCTCAGCAACCAAGCTTCACCTCTATATGGTTGCCTGTCTCCCTGAGGTCTAGGACATTCTAAATCCAGACCATAACAACATGTTTCTGTCTGTCCTATGAGAACCTAGAGTATTTTCCCTTCCCCTTTTGAATGATATACTCTGAATGACCTACTACGTAAAGGACAAAGCTCTGTTCTTTCATGTAGCTTTTATGTAAGAGTGAAACTCAATGCAGCCAAACAGGAAATTCCCATTGGCCCTCTGCTTTTATCAAGCCCACATTATACTGATTTCTGGTGTTAGTCAAATGTGATGACTTCAGTGTAAATATGCTCTCAACAAAAGTGTTCAAACATGAATTATTTAGGATTTTACTTACTAGAAACAGGCTTTTAGACTTGTAGGGATTTGTTTCCATCTCTCCTGAAATGTCCTTCTCTTTTGTATCTATAAGCTTATTTTATGCAAGTAAACTCTATGTTAATAAGTTCCTTTCCATCTATAAATTTATCATATAGACTCTCAATGTTTCAAATGTCATCCTTTAGAACATTTCTAAGCACACTGGATGTTATCATAAGGGAATATTGTTTTAAAGCACACTGGTAAATTGAACTTGTTAAGTTGAATCTGTATTCAAAATAACTGGCAGTTTTAGTAAAAAAAATTGGAAAATTTATGTTTAACTTCATTGCTTTTTTTCTGGTAAAATCTTTTTGCACTTTAAAGCAGTATTATTTCTAAGAATGTTTCCATAATTTGGCTATTATGAATTGTGCTGCTATAAACATGGGTATGTATATATCACTATAGCAGTATGACTTTAATGCTTTTGGAAGATAACCAAGGAGTAGTATACCTGGGTCATATGGTGGTTCCATTCCTAGTCTTTTGATGAAACTCCATACTGATCTCCTTAGTGGTTGTACTAATTTACCATCCCACCAACAATGTATAAGTGTTCCTTTTCCCCCCCACATCCTCATCAGCACTATTGTTTGTATTATTGATGATTGTCATTCTAATTGGAGAGAGATGGAGTCTTATTGTAGTTTTGATTTGTGTTTTTCTGATTGAATGGATGAAGGAAATGAGATATATATACACCATGGAGCTTTATTCAGCCATAAAGAAGAACGCAATTATGTCATTTGTAGGAAAATGGACAGAATTGGAGAACATCATGCTGAGTGAGATCAAACAGGCTCAGAAAATCAAGGACCACATGTTTTCTCTCATATGTGGAAGTTAGAGAGAAAATAGTTACCTCATGAAAATTAAGAGACTAGTAGAGTAGTATAAGGGATTAGGAGGGAAGAGAGGAGGGAAAAGGGAGGTTTGGGGAAGGAAACAGACCAGATATTTATATGCATATGTCAATGTATCCCCGAATATAAAACTAGAGAAGGGTCAGACCATATATAGAACTCTAACCCAAAACTTTTGCAGCAATCAGCCCAGAGTAATCAGGATTTGGTCAGTAACAGCCAGTTTCCCTTATGTTCATCTTGCCTTCTACATCAAGACAAACGAGAGAAAGCTAAATACATCCCTCAAACCAACTACTTCTAATTAGCCTCCTTCCAGCTTCTCTATGTCAAAAACCCCCAAATGAGGTACACTTGAAATCTCTGCTTTGTTATACCAGAAAGTTTTTAGGTTCACCTGTCTGCCTCTGAATCTCTGCCAAACACAAGTGGTGGTGGCTAACTCCCTTACTGTTGAGCAACCTCCGAGTAAGTAGTCTCTGTTCTCATTTGGGTTGTTTTCATTTTTTTCCATAAGTAGCATCTCAACACAAAGCACTACAGTTAATTTACAGGCAAGGTTAAACACAGATTCTTAATGCTCATGATTACAGTGCACTAAAGTTTCACACCTCAAATCCATCACCCAGAGCGACCTGGCAAAGCATAAGCCATCACTGGGAACTGCAAATCTTAATTGCCAACATCGGCTGTCAGAGCTAAAAACAACAGCAACTGTGAAAGGCAGAAAATCTATTCTGTATTCACTTGACACTGAAACCAATTTCTCTCTTAGTTCTTACTTTTGGGGCTGCCTTTTCAGTTTGATACGTCCCTACCCTTTCTCATCCAAAAACTGAGAGTTTTGCATCGTGGGGAGGTGTTTCCTCAGGATGTAGGAATTTCAGTGCTAAAAATAGGATAATAAAACCTATAAAATTGTTCACCCCCTTTTTTTTATCATGCTATCATCCAACCAGTAACAAAAGCTGGAAAAATCTACCAGCCTTTTTTTTATTCCTGATTTTTTCTATCCTTCATATCCAACCAGTCTCCACTGGTTTATTTCCCAGAGGCAGGTTCACTATTAGCTATGCTGGTGTACTTAGGGGCCTCTGGCATGAACAGACTGAGCTGGGCCCTGCCAATGTGTTTATATGTTCACATGTTTTTCTAACATTTTCAAAAGTAAAACCCACAATGAGTTACGATGTTAGTCTCCACAGTGATTTGCCTCCATCACACTCCCTTTCCTGTTAGGAACTATTAGGTGACCACAAGACATGTCTGGAATCCAGTTAAGGGGCAATTGATTTGGAATTATTTCAGTTTCAGCTTACTAGAATATATGGATGTGATTTTCAGCCACTTCTATGAATGGTTCCATAACTGCTTGCATTCCACTGTGGGCATGGCTTCTAAAAGCACTCTTGCCACTCACTATGTGGACATGCCCAGCATCACAGCAAGAAGGTGAAGGGCCAATAATTTATCACTGTATGAAGGTGTCCTCCAGCATCTGTCACCGGAACTATGAGAATTGACAGTTGTAGCTTAATATGTGCAGAACCAGCAGCGAACATGTGGAAAACTCTTCCAAATATCAAACATGTATAATTTAAAAGAACGCTTGGTTCACATAAGTGTCCAGTCAAAATAAAAGTTATTTCTGAATAGAAATATGGTTTATAATGCAGCCTGTATAATTAGAAGTCTGCTATAAATCTTCTTCCTTTTCTGAGTAATAATTTTTTTTAATGAAACTTATCAGAATCCCTGTGTACCTTCATGCTATATCCCCGGCCCTATTTCTTTATACTTTATTTTGAAACCAGGTCTCATGAAGTTGCGGAGGGCCTCACTAGGTAGAGAGAAAGAGAGAGAGAGAGAGAGCTGAAGCTGGCCGCGAACCCGGATCCTCCGGTCTCCATCTCCCAAAGTACTGGGATTACAAGCGTACACCACCACGCCCAGCCTAAAGCCACATTTTTTCGCATTAAAAGTTGGGGTTTTGGGCTGTATGCACGCACGTGCGCGCGTGTGTGTGTGTGTGTGTGTGTGTGTGTGGTGCTGAGGATTGAACCCAGGGGCATTCTACCTTCGAGCTACACCCCCAGCCCTATTTTATCTTTTGTTTGGAAACAGAGTCTTGCTAGGTTGCTGAGGTCCTTGCTAAGTTGCTGAGGTTGGCTTCAAACCTGTGATCCTCCTGTTTCCCAAGTACTGAGATTACAGGTGTGCACCACCACTTCTGGCATCAATAAAATGATTGCTCAATTAAAATAGAAAAAGTCTTCATTTCTTCCTAATTTATCTATGGAAAATATTATTATACAAATCACTGTCATATAAATATATTAAAAGTATGTGTCAAAAAAGTTTTGGCGCACGCTTGTAATCCCAGTACTTTGGGAGGCAGAGACCGGAGAATCCGGGTTCGTGGCCAGCCTCAGCGCTCGCTCTCTCTCCCTCTCTCTCTCTCTCTCTTTCTCTCCCTATTTCTCTCTCTCTCTCTACTTAATGAGGCCCTCCGCAACTTCATGAGACCCGGTTTCAAAATAAAGTATAAAAAAAATAGGGCCAGGAGTGTAGCGTGGAGGTAGAATGCCCCTGGGTTCAATCCCTGGTACCGCAAAAAAAAAAAGTTTTTAGCAGGACACTGTGGTACACCTCTGTATCCAAGTACTTGTGAAGCCAAGATAGCAGAATTGCAAGTTTGAGGCCAGCCTTGGCAATTTAGTGAGACTCTGTTTCAAAACAACAGCAACAAAAAATAAATAAATAAAAAGGGCTGGGGTAGAGCACCTGTGGGTTCAATTCCTAGTACCACACACAGAAGAGTTTTTATATCTATAATAGACCTAGATGTGTCAGGGATGTCTTTTTTCTATCTTCTTTGAAGTTTGCAGCACTTAGCCTTTAAAGGATAATAATTTTTTATTATTTCTCTCTTCATTACAAGTAAATATATGTATCTGTATTTTTGAACACTTTTTCTTAGAGAGAACCCTCACATTTGTGGAAGCTTCAAGCCTCACAAAAGTAGATTTGTTCCTACTGCTACCCGGTCACCTCTAGATTCTGTCTCCTCACTTTCATCCTCTTTGTGCTGGTTCAGGAGTTCATTCTCTCACTTTCAAGTATGACACAAACAAAACATCTGGCTTGCAGCGCTCCCTACTCCAGTCAGTCCTCCCTGCTGCCACCGGGTTAATGTTCTAAAGTAGAAATTCATTCATCACCGTGGGACACAAAACAATATCCTCAGCAAGGTGCCAGGGCCGCTCCACAGACGTGCTTTGCTGTCCCCAGCTCCCCTGACCCATGCTGTTAAAGCACAGTCCCCCATGGAACCACTCACATTCTTCTACATTTCACTTTCCTGCATGATTCATTCTCTCTCTATTTGATGTAAGATCTGATTAGTCCTTTAAGGTCAAACTCAAATATCACCTGCCAGTAAAGATGCGCTCAACTTATCTACCATGTTCACATAAATGTAAATGACTCGAAACATCTTGTATGCTTATTATTTCAGCACTCTTCACATCATATGGCATTTTCTTCTGGATATGTACAAATCCCCTACTAATTTGCAAGTCTCTTAAAAGCAGTGGTGGTGCACACTTGTAATCCCACTACTTGGGAGGCTGAGACAGGAGGATCACAGGTTCAAGGACAGCCTCAGCAACTTAGCGAGGCTCTCAGCAACCTAGTGAGATCCTGTTTCCAAATAAGAAATAAAAATCGGGCTGAGGATGTAGCTTGGAGGAGGTAGTATGCCAGAAAATCAGTGTTCTTTAATGTTTCACTATGTCTTGAGTGGATCACAATGCCTGCTTGACGTTAGTACTCATTCATTCATTTTTTATATTCACTGATCTTACATTTCATCTATCTAGCCTACCATATATGTCAGACATTCTTCGGGATTCTAGGGATAGGCTTGAAGTAGGAGGTGTGGGAGGCTGAGGCAAGAGGATCACAAGTATGAGGCCAGTCTCAGCAACTTAGCAAGATGCTATCTCAAAATGAAAAATAAAAAGGGCTGGGAGTGTAGTGCAGTCAGTGGTAGAGTGCCCCTGGGTTCAATTCCCACTTCCAACAACAACAGCAAAAAAAAAAATGGATAAATTACACTCTGACTATCAAATGATAACCACATTGCACCTCAACTCCAAGTTCTTTCATGTCACTGTGGCAAAATGGACAGATAGTTCCTCTTCTGTTGAAAGGAATAGCTGTGGTATACAAATAGGACTATGCTAGGATCAAAATATTTGGCTTTGAGTTTCTAGGTTATGCTAGCTGGAGTTCAAGAGCAAGTCATGTAAAATAGCTCTGGTAATGGTTTTCTTTTTTTAATGAAGAAATTATTTCCTATCGCACAGACACAATCTAAGAACTAAATGATATAACATGGATTGAAGTAGTTTATTGGCCATTGTCTTACACAAATGTTAAGGCGCTGCTGCATTCAGATATAAAGTGTTATTGCTCTTCTGCATCTGGTAACATCTTTCATTTACACTTTCAGCAGTAAATCACCGCATTGGTTATTTACTGCTTGGAAACCACCAAATACCATTCGCTCAATCAAACTGCAATAACACTCAATTCTCAGAGATAATGAGATTGAACTGAACCTAAATGGAAATACTTTTTGCTAAATCACAATCACAACCTTAAAAATGAAGGAAATGAAGGTTAAAATAGAACTATGACTCTCAATAGAGTGTAATGACAAATGCATGATATCCTAACTGAAGCACTCTGACAAAAGGCAATATTTTACCTCACAATTTTATTAGGTATAAAATATGTTTAATCTTTTTTCCCTTGAGAACTGTTGGGATCCAGCCCCATGCCTGTTGTATCCACTATAGGTCAGGATCTACAAAAACACAGACTCACACTGCTTCATCCTTCTATTCGTGCTGGGTAAGATGAGATGTGTCCCCAGATCATATGTATATATGTTGTTTGTTTTGTTTTATGTTTCATTTTGTTGGTACTGGGCATTGAACCCAGAGGCATTCTACTTCCAAAATACAACCCCCTACCCTTTTTATTTAGAAACAGGGGCTTGCTAAGCTACTAAAGTTCTTGCTAAATTGCTGAGGTTGGCCTCGAACCTGCTATCCTCTTGTCTCAGCCTCCCAAGTACTGGGATTACAGGTGTGCTCATCATGCCCAAATCCATTATCATCTTTTTTATTTCTATTATCATCTTTAAACACATATGTCCTCTTTCTAGTTAACAACCTGGAATCTGATCTAATAGAGATGATTTCCTTGGGAAATTTGTAATAATATATGAAATGCTTAATTGACTTGTTAATTGAGAGGCAATGCAACATTTTATAAAGTAGTTTCAAGCCATGTCTCCTTACCAACCATAAAAATTTATTTCATAGCATTTAAAAGCATAGAGAAAGAAAATAAATGGAACTTTATATTGTAGAATAATGTGCTGCAGGATTGTTTTTCATTCTATTAGTGCTTCCTCCAAATTCTGCTAAGAAATCTCATGACTGTTTCTTAGGGAAATAGTTGTATATGCACGTATGCACATTTCACAGTAGAATTAACCACACCAATCATGTTTTCTGAGGTAGACACATGGATATGACAATGTTAAGAAAGTCTTTTTCAGGAATATTTCAGGCCAGGCGTGGTGGCGCACGCTTGTAATCCCAGTACTTGGGAGGCTGAGACCAGAAGATCACAGGTTCGAGGACAGCCTCAGCAAGTAGTGAGACTCTCATCAACCTAGCAAGACCCTGTTTCAAAATAAAATAAAATAAAATAGGGCCAGGGGTGTAGCTCAGAGGTAGAATGCCCCTGAATTCAATCCCCAGCACCAAAAAAAAAGAATATTTCAAACAGTGAATTCAAAAACTAGAATAATTTTCTCTGTAATTCCAGCTTGCAACAAGGGGGTGGGGGGTGTGAGAGAGAGAGAGAGAGAGAATACTACAAAAATATTGGGAGGGGTTGAGGTAAAATACTAGATTTAAAATTATCTCCTGATAAACAGAAAGCAAATATCAGGAGCCAAAATCAGACACTAAAAACAAGGGGAGAAGAAAAACACGAGGAATAAATCAACAGAAATAAGAGACTAAGAGAAAAGACTACACTGAGTAGTTTATTGGACCCAAAGACAGACCCAGGGAAATGAAGCATGTTCTAGAAGATGTGGGGATTTTTGTATGTTCTTCTGACACAAACCACTCTGTACATCTAAGGGCACTAAGGTCCACTGTACTGTCCTGAAGATGAATTCACCCTGCATCAACCATGTGAAGGCATCGAGTCTCCATCCCCCATGCCATACTTTGTGCTTTGGTTCTATTCAAAACTGAGCAATTTCTACTCTTCTCTAAGAGGTATGACTGCTAGCGCTATCACAATCCTCAACTTCATTCCTGCCAGGTGTGGTCACATACCCATTGTGGACAATAAGACATAAGTGGATCTTTCCAAGGGATTTCTGGGAAAGCTTTGGTGTGCATGCCCCTTTAGTTGCTCACCCTTCCTCCTCCCATTCTTCCCCTTTTCTGCTTGGACAAAGGATACAATGATTAATGGCACGATGACCATTTTCATACTATAAGAATGGAAGTAAGATGCCAAGCATGGTGATACAGGGAGGTAGGAGACTGAGCCCTTGATGCTACATTTTTGGTAGTAGCTCCCGCCCTGGCCAGCCTATATTCAGATTTTTCTTTTATGTCAAATGAACAATATTCTGATGTTAAGCCCTTGTTAGTCTGGTCATCTATTGTTTATAGCCAAATGCACTCCCAATATATGGACAACAGTTTACTTTCCTGCCAGATTCATTGAGCTACATGGACCCTGCCTTTAGTCCATTTGTCTCGCTATATCAAAGTACCTGATAATGAGTAATTTGTATAGAACAGAAATTTATTTATTACCGTTATGGAGGCTAGGAAGTACAAGATCAAGATACCATCAGATCTGTTATCTAGTTAGAGCCTTTTCCTCTCATGGCATCTCCTGGCAGAAGGGCAAAGGGGGTCTCAGCTAGTTCCCTCCAGCCCTTTTATAAGGCACTGATATATTGATGATAGTAGAGCCCTTGTAATTTAACCACTTCCTCAAAAAACTCCACTGCTTCATACCACCACAATAGGGAGTAAGTTCCAATAGGAATTATATACAGGACAGATATTCAAACCACTGCAGGTGCTTCTCCTTCTATCCATAGCACCTCCAGCAGTAGCATATGTTCCTACAAAACCCCAAGAGAAGTCCTCTCCTTGTCTTTCTCCTAATATTTTTAGGTATCAGGTGGAGGAAAGACAAGGAGGCCAGTTTCTCCTCCTTTGGAGTGGCAGATTGTACTTTCCTAAAATTATGCATGTTAGCATGTGCCATTAGGGACTGATATATTAAGGAATTAATATATGATTTAAATGGACATATTTGATTGCTATTATATAATGAAGAGACTGTAAGCCATTTCATCACACTATTGAGAAATTTTAATTTTCTATATCTTTAATCTTAATGTCTTATTTTTTAAATCAGAAAGCTCAAGTATTTTGGAATTAATTTTATGATATAAGTCAATGTAGTATGAAAACAATTCTTAAAAGTTGATTATGGTCTTCTACCTATTATAATTATCTAATATTAAATATGATTAGAGTCTAAAAAGCATTGCACTTTTAGAAATAAAGTATAATTTCTTTTTACAAATAGTTTCTAGCTGGACATGGTGGCACATGCCTGTAATCCCAGTACTTGGGAGACTGAGACAGGAGGATTGCAGGTTCAAAGCCAGTCCCAGCAACTTAGTGAGACCCTGTTTCAAAATTAAAAATAAGGGCTGGGGTATAGCTCAGAGGCAGAATGACACTGGGTTCAATCCCTAGTACCAAAAAAAAAAGTCATTTAGGATTGAAGACTGTTTTTACTTTTTTTTAAGAAACTATATTCCATGAAAAATAATAATGATTCTTTTTCCTCTATCAGGTGTTTTTAAAAATGGTCATGCCACCTAAGAGTTATTCTATCAGAATGATTCTCACATTGGTTAACTTATTTTTGCATTACCATCATGGATTTCATTAACTTTTCTCTATTTTCCCAATCTTTCATATATGCTAGTGATCATGACATGCCAAAGGTAGTACACTGATATTTACTTTTAACACCTTTATACTTCCCATCCATATAACATTAAAATTGTTGGGTAATGGACTCCTTACTTGTTACCATTCTCAAGGTAGCATTATAGTTGACTTTTGAACAACACAGAGGTTAGGGGCATAGCCCCCCCCAGGGCAGTAATAAAGCTCTTCATAGCTTTCAACTCCAGAAAAATTGACTACCAATAGCTTGCCGTTGACTGTAAGTCTTACTGATAACATAAATAGTCGATTAGCAAGTATTTTGCATGTTATACTATATATGGCAAAAATATGTGAGAACAGGGAGAGATCACTTTTCACTGTGATAGACAATTTATGGGAGATAACTGCTCATTTGGAGGTGATTAGCATTCTCTGCTCACAAAACCTAAGCTTACTGCAAGAGCAATAGGAGGTGGCTACACAATTATTACAGTAGTACCGTATGTATTATGGTAATTTTATGCAGTTATAATTTAATTTATTTTTCTTTTGTTCCCATTCGTCTCAACTATGAATGGCACCATACATGGTCTGCAAGTGTGTACATGCACAAGTTTTGATATATTTTAGCATTTTATAATAAATTTTGTATTTTTAGTTAGCAAACGAGTTTTTTTTTCAGATTGTTGCAAACCTCTACACACACAAAAAAACAATTTGTGATTAAGTGGGCCAGTGCAGTTCAAGCCTGTGTTATTCAAGAGGCTACTCCACATGATCATCTCCATAGTAAGAAAATCATGTGTCCTTTCCCTGTATATATGTCATGGCCTGAATTCACATAGTTCACCTTTCCCTATGACTGCTATGACCTAAAATAGTGCTTCAAAAAAAATCACATTTTTCTCATTTCTATAATTCCTTATCCTTTCCCTCTTCCCTCACATCTAATCATTCAGCTAACAAATTTCTGTATAAACTTATTTGGTAATGGGGATTTGTAGCTTTTTGAACATTAATATTTTTTCCTTTTTGTTTCATTTCACAAATAGTCTATCGAATTGATACCTAAGTCTGAAAAATCAGCTCAACTGTCACGGGGTTGCCTTGTTTCTCCCTAATGTACGTATAAAATGATAAGCATCCATTGCTTTAGTAATTTCCTAAAACATTTCATAATATAGCACTTACCCACCGTAATGGGCTTATGTGTTCACATGGCTGTTCCTTAACTAGACTGCCATACTTTTCTCCCAGCGTGGAACTGTGTCTGGCACATAGAAGCTTTTCGATCAATATATTTTGGTTGAACTTGATCATAGTAGACTTGGGGCTGAAACTCAGTCTTCTACTCCCTTTATAACTATCCAGAGGAGCTAATAGAGCAATCAAAACATATTTAGCAAATGCTAAAAAACAGAACATTAGGCCAGGACTGAAATTTGGCCATGGAATTGACTGTGCTGGTCTTTCCCTTCTGGAACAGGAGTTAGTGCATTGTCCCTTATTTCTCCTACAATTTACAGTTAAAAATTCTAGACAAAGTAAATATCAAGGGTATCTGAAAGAAAACAAGACAGAGATTTTATTAATTGAGAAATGTTTTGCTTGTTTGTTTTACTTCCTTTGTATTCTTGCCTGGATACTAGAGAATGCTGCAAACCAGAAATGTCAATAGAGGCCATCAGAATTAAGAAGGTATAGGATGTATGGTGTCTCTAGAGAGAGACTGAGGAAAGGATGACAGGCATAACCCTTCTGACCATGCCCACCCTCTTCCTGGTGGAGAGCAAGATAAAAGCTGTGCCTCACTGTTTGCCCCACTGGGTACTGCATCCCTGCTGTTCTGTTGACAGAACTCTGTCTTTCATTCCTGCCCTACACTAAGGAGGTACCACCATTCACTGTCACAGCTGTATCTGAGCCCTATCAATTATCCCTACACTGCACTAACAAGAGCAGAGGTGCATCCCCTCCCACCCACAGTGACCATTGTGACTGTCAGGATTTTACAATGAATAAAGCTCTGTGGATCATTTCAACCCTGCACTAATTGAAAATCAGCAAAGGAGCATCATCCTTTCCTCTCTTCACCATAGTCTGTAGAGACTGTGAAGTAGATCTTTATTGACTAGCCTAATCTTGCACTAACTAAATGATAGCAAAGATGAAGCACGCAACTTCCACCCAATTAGGAAGTGGAGAATATGCATAAAGGAGAGAAGGAAACTGCAAGATAAGATTCTGCAAATGAAATTCTAAGCTAACTCCAGAATGGTCCATGCATGACAGCAACCACAAGATTTTAGAACTGGCAATTTATTGAAAACATATAGATAATGCAGTTCCAAAAAGACACTGTAAAGGTTTTGAACTCTCAATTAACATTTAAACTATAATCCATAAAAGTAGGCCAGGACATACATTCTGGACTTTAGTAGGAGTATTGCTTACAAAGCAAGACAAAAGTAGAAAATAATCATACACAACTTAAAATTTTCATAATATATTTCAACATTATTCACCATACCAAGAACCAGGAAATAATACAAGGAAGAAAAGAAAATCAGTAGACACCCACAACAAGATACATCTGATGTGATTATCAGGAGAAAATCATTAGTATAAAAGGAGAAAAGACACATGATTATATCAAATGATGCTGAAAAAATATTTGCCAAAATGTGATGCTCATTCATGTAAAAAATTTATAGCTAACTAAGAAAAGAAAGGAACTCCAACCCAATTAAGAGCAACTATTAAAAATATACAGTTAACATACACTTGCTGAGGAAAGGCTGTTTTCCCCCTGTGGGGAGGAGAGCAGATGTTCACTATCACCACTCCTTTGCAACATAGTATTGGAAATTCTAGCCAGTGCAATAGTGCAAGAAAAAGAAATTGAAGGCAAACAAATTAAAAATTAGAAAAGGAAGAAATTTTACCTGTCCCTATTCATAGATGGCATGATTGCCTACACAGAAAATCCCAAATAAATCTATTTTTAAAAAACTCCTATAATTAAGTGGAATTAGCAAGGTCATAGGATATAAGACCATTGCAGAAAACTCAAATGTATTTCCACATAGTGCCAATGAATAATTGGAATTTAAAATTTAAAAATTATCATTACTGTCTATACCCAAAATGAACCACTGGACTTTTCAGTACAAATATGAAAAAACTTTTACAATATATGTGTGTCTCAAGCTATAAAGCACTGATGAAATAACAACAATGACCTAAGTAAATGGAGAGATACAGTATGATTATTGATTAAAAGATGAAACATAACCCAACTATCTCAAAGTTGGTCCATGATATTCTATTTATATCAAGAAATTAAACAACCTAGGTGTCCATCAACATTTGAATGAATCACAAAATTATGGGGTACACACACAATAGAATTCTACACAACAATAAACAACAAAATTATGCCATTTGAGGGAAAGTGGATGGACTTGGATAACATGTTAAGTGAGATTAGCCAGTCACAGAGATTGAAGGATCATATATTTTCTCTCATATGTGGAAGCCAGGGAGTAATCGAGATACAAGAGGGACTTTAGATAATGGAGGAGAAACCCTAGTGGAGCGATGGAGAGGATATAGGGGAGGTTGTTGGATAGGGAGGAAAGAATTAATGAACACAACACTTCCATTGATGTTATATATATTTATATATATAAATATATATATATGTGAGAATACCAATGCCAATCTCAATATCATTATGGGAAAGGGGAAGTAATAGAGAGGGAGTGGGGAGGGAGCTGGGGGAAGCTCACCAAGTGTTTTGTGCATGTATATCCCTATCACTGAACTACATTATGATGTGAGAGTACAATGCACCAATAAAAGTGTGTGTGTATGTGTGTGTGTGTGTGTATATACATATATATATACACATATACAAAATTTTAGGATAGTTTTCATAGATATACTCAAGGTAATTCTAAAATGTATACAAAAATGCAAAATGATTAAAAATAGTTAATGTGATTTAAAATATCAGAAAAGGTTGAAGAAATCATATTACCATATTTTAAAACTTTCTATATATTTTTCAGTAAGTACAATAGAAATGTGGGTGGAATGGTGGAGACTGTATGAAAGGTACATGCATACTCTGTATTAATGCAACTTCTTGTGAGTCTTAGATTTCTTCAAAAAAAATTTTAAAAAGACGATCTCTAAAGATTGCATAATTCATGGTTTCATTCATACCGCTTTTTAAAATAAAAGGAATTTTAGTGATGGAGAACAGATCAGTGGCTTCTGCGTGGTTAGGTTGAGAGAGGGAATGACTACATAAGGATAGCATGGGGAATTTCTTTGGAGTGCCAAAATAGTTTCCGATTCTAGTTTTGGTAGGGGTTAGGCCAATCTATATATGCGATAAAATTTCATAGAAATTTGCAACAAAACCCAGAAAACACAAATAAAAAAAGTGCATATAAAAATGGTGAAATATGAATAAACTCTGCAGTTCAATTGATAATATTGTATCAATTTCCTGATTTGGGCAATTACACTGTGGTTTTTGTAAGAGGTCGAAATTAGGGGAAATTGGGTGGCAGGTACACAAGACCTCTCTGCACTATTCCTACAACTGTTATTTGAATCTAAGATTGTTTCAAACACAAGTTTTAAAAAACGACTTAGAGTGCTATTCAGTGTGAATTCTTAACTCATTCTGTCTTCTTCCTGCTCCTAGCCTATGTTATCTGTCGCCTAACAACCTCATTTCTCATTGAGAAGCATTACAAATGGAAAAATGCCACTGAATTACTTCCCTCTGACTGTAAAGCAATCACATTATTGCTTGGCAACCAGCCCAGGGTTATGGACAAGCAGTAACAGAGGGGAAAAAAAAAATGCTCGAGTGCAGTTTTTATTTCAAATTTCCCCTGAAATAGAAAGATGTTCATCAACACAAGATGAGAGTATGCATAATTTGAAAGAACATAAAACTGTATGTAATTCTGCTGAACTCATATAGAAGATTTTTTTTTGTCAAGCTTCCAAGGATAGTATTAAAACTAATAGTCTGAAGCATCTGAGTCATGTTTAACCAACATCATCGCACGAGCAGGTCAAATTTAAGCAAGCACTGTCAAATCATTCTCTAAGTGAGCTACTGTTCTCTTTCAGCTGGGGAACTGACTATATTTGGTAGGAGTGTATTCAAATGGTGATTAGTAAAACTCTGAATGTCAGCTATATAAATAAACAAAAGACACGAAATGCCAAATTTACTAAAGTAACATCTCCTTCTGCCATGAACATAAAGCAGATGGCTTTATATCCCTGCAAATCCCATACAAAACCAGATTCAGTTCCATCATATTAACTTCCTTAATCTTTGATCTACATTCAAAAATTTGTAAAATTTCAAACTGTGACTATTTTGTGAACCCAACTGGTTTATAGGAAAAAGTACTGAAAATATTTTAATTTCATGAATTTGATTTATTTATGTCAAAGATTTGCCGCTCACATATAAAATACTGACAATGTTGAACTTTACCTGGGCCCCATTTTCCCAGGAAACAGTGATGATTAAAAAAGTCACTCTCAAACATTTGTTTTCTAAAATCTCCCTGGTCCTTTGTGTTCCAGGAAACATTTTGCCATAAAGAACCACATATCCCCAGAAGACACAGGTAAGACTCACTGCCCATTCGTCTATGGCCTCCCATAAGACTTGCACATGATTCCTTGTAATATCTGTGATAAGACTAAACAAAGGCCCTCCAAATTCTTATTTGTCTCAAGAATGATTTGCTGAGGTTAGAACTGTTTGTCCCCCTGAACCTAGCTAGACACAGAGATAAACATGGAAAAGTGGATAAATCTTGAATAAATTAATTTTGTTGATAGATTTAGTTGGAGAGATGGAATACAGAAAAAAAATCCAACAGACAAGAAAAAGTTGAAGTCTGAGCTTGGAGTAGTAAATGTAGGAGGAAGTATAGAAAAGTTCAACAACATGGTTGTCTATGAGAAGGGAGGGAGGTGAACCATAGGTAACCTGCGCAAGCCAGGAAATCTAAAGGGGTATAAGGTTGGTATTTGAGGTAGGTAATACTTCTTGGCTAAAAAAGAAAAAAAATAATTATCTAAATGAAAGTATTTTCAGTGTCCACCTCAGTTTTCACATACTGAGATCCATCAAACATGGCTTTCATAAAAGACACTTACACTTATTAGAAATAATCTTCTTTAGGGAAAATTTGCAAAAGGAGAAAAAATATTGCCATTAACAGTACATGCATGAAATGTTTGAAGACAAAATATACAGTTATACATATGTGAAATGTTTAAAGATTCAAGAAATACATTGATACAAGAGTGAATAAAAAAAGAAAATGGATAATCCAAAATGATCAGATCAATTTGAAACAAACCATATATACGTGTGAGTGAGTGAGTGTTTGTGTGTGTGTGTGTGTGTGTGTGTGTGTGTGTGTGTGTATACACATAAAGGATGACAAACTGGTTAGACTGGCCCAAAGTGAACTGAAACATACATATATTTAAATCTATTAAAAATAGTGAACTAGAAGTTGTACTTAAAACATTACTCACAAGACAGAACAGAAGGGATTTAAAAAATATAAGAGAGATTTCAAAAGATAAGGTAAAAAGAATGAGATTGTTCACCATATGCTTACTTCAAGTCCCAGACATAAAACTAGAATTACACAGACCCGATATCTGACTAAATAATAGCTGAAAATTGTTCAATAATGATAAATGACATAAATCCACATATACAGGAGGCATTATGTGAACAAAACAGAACAGATAAAAATAAATCCATACATAGACACATTGTTGTGTAATTGCAGAAAATAAGATGGTAATATAAACCAGATGGAGGAAAAATTCTGATCATCTGCAAAAGAATGCCAACATGCAGAATTCTCAGTAGCACAAATGAAAGCCAGAAGAAAGGGGACATTGCCTTTTACATACTGAGAAGATGTAATTGGCAACCTGAAACTGAATACCAAGCACAAGTATCTATCATGAACAAGAGTGAAATAAATACATTTTCAAACAATCAAAAACTGGAAGAATATACCAACAGATGAATGCTAAATTTACTTCTAAGGGGCATACTTCAGAAAGATGGAAATATATCTATCCTGGAGTGAGAAGTCTATGGTTCGCAGCTGACAAGCAGCTAAATAAGCTGATAAGTGGTCTTTGGAATAGATCTTGCGGAACTTGATAGGCATCCCTTGGTACTTTTCTTATCAGCTATATGTAAGATATTCCGACTGCATTTAAAACTAGGCTTACAACTGGATAGAGCTTCATGGTATTCTGCCCAGGATGGAAGGGATGAATTTGAAAATGTTACGGACCTTACCTTAGGTAAGACCTAAATACCTCAATACCTTACAAACAACCTATTTCAGTGAGCAGAAATCTATTTTTTCTTTGTTTTTTAAACAAGGTTTTGAGAGTTTCTCCAAAAAAATAAAAATACGTTAAGTTCTTAAAAAAATCTGAACCCATTGGAATCCAAGTACAGAAATTAAACATTCACTGGAAAACATCAGCAGTTATCTCCATAGCTAGTAGGTTGAGAAGACTATCAAATGAATGAATGAATGAATGAAATTATTGTTGTATTACATGTTTAAAATGTCTTCAAAATATTTTAAATGTGGAATTCCATACCATAACATAAGCAAAAAATAATCTTATTTCATATTAGTGCCATAAAGCCGGATTATACTTGCTGAACCCCAGTGATGCCCATTGTTCTACTGAAGAAGAGCAGACACATTATTTTCAGCAATTTGACTTATAAAAGGAAACTATTTTCTGAAGATTAGAGATAAGGCAAACAGATTAATCTCAAACTAAAATAAATATATAAGGTTATTTTCCCCTAATGAGACATTTTTTGTTTAAGAATGCTGAGAACATTCCATTTCTCTTTATTAGCTTTCTCCAGAGACTAAGCAAAACTTGATTTAAATACATGTGCTAAACAGGATCAGTATTTCTAACATTTATAATGGTCAAATTGGCTCACTGACTATTGATTGTCTTAGTTTTCTCCAAATAAAACCAAGAGACACTAGGGGATGATTTCCTGGTAGAAGTAGAGGAAGTGAGTGAGGCTGCCCAGAAATTATAGATTCATAATCCAACATTAAAGTGCTCACCTCACTTTCTGCAAAACATGGTTGAAGTATCGGTGAAGGAAATGAGGGAAGAGATAAAAAAAAGAATCTCCAAAGTGTCTTTGAGACAATCATGAATAATATTATTCAAGACATTATTTTTATTCAAAAATTTGATTGCACTGATAAATTAGATTAATTTTAAGTCATTTGGTTCCCTAAAACATAGCAACTAAAGTCAAAATAACCTACATGCAGTATTTTAGGAGATTTACATTTGTTAGTAAACATATGCTTAAAGCAATGGAAGTTTGCAAAATAAAAAATTCTAGTAAAATGGTTAGAATTTGTAGCAAAAAATAATTTCATAGACCATTTTCATTTTATAAGAAAGAGAAGGATTTTAATCAAAAACAGGTAATGATTTGTCTGTGGTATTTGAAGGTTGGCACAGAATATAACATGATGACTACTGTAGAATCTCCAACTTCAGCAAGGAAGAAAAGACATGTTGAAAGTATTAAAAATAATAATTTAGCAAGTACCATGTACAAATGAAGTACAAATGAATCTGGATGGGTTTGAAGGGTGTGTGTTAGGAAAGACCTTACCAAATAATTATCTTTCAAATATAAACTTGAATAATTGGTGATTACACATGACAAGAAATATGAACAAATTCAGATGAAGGAAAGAGAAAATCTATGGAGCTAAGAAGGCATACATTATGTTCTATGATCATGCAATAGGCTACTTGGTAGACATTCATGTGATGAGAAGTGATAATTAATTAGATGAAAAACAGTGGTTAGACCTAGACTATTCAACAAAAAAAGAGCAAACAAGAAATAAAACAGAGAAACAAGTAAGGGCAGGGGAGGGGGAATTAATGAGCAAATATATGTGGTATCTGTAGGTAGTAATCTTTGCTACAAAGAAATAAAGCAGGTCAGAGCATAAGGAGAGAAGAGGGATGCTATTTGAAGTTGAGCAAAGACAGTTCTCTTTAAGCAGAGGTCTAAATGTAAGAAAGCAATGACCTCTCTAGATATTGGCTTCCAGAATTTTCAGGCATAAAGAAGAGGAAGCAATGAGTCAAGAGCAGGCTTGGTAAGCATTCAAAGAAGAGCAATGAGTCCAGAGCACGTAAGACACAGGGAACAAAGATCCAAGAGTTGAACATGAATCAGAGAGAGAGAGAGAGGCAGAGGCCAAATCCTGTATGCCATGGAGGGACTCACAATGAAGCACAAAGGAAAACCTTTTGAAGGGTTAAGGCAGAAAGATAACTTGTTCTGATTGATTTGTTAAAAGGATCTCTTCTGTTGTGTAACAATAAATTATACAGTGCTAAAGATTATCAAGATTGCAAGCAGGAGTCTAGGGAGAAGGTTACTGCAACAGTCTATGCACATGATGAGAGTAATGTGCATAGTGAGAAGGGATTGGTCTAGTAGGTATTTTGAAATTGCAACCCACAAAACTTTTTGTTCTATAGGATATGAATGTGGAAAATATGATTCAAATATTATTTTCAAGTACTTTGGCTTTAGCACACAAGCAGATAGTAGTGCTGTCCACTGAAGCATGAGAACATTGTGGTAGAATCAAGTTTGGTAGGTGTGGTGGGACAATTAATTATTCATTTTGGGGTATGTTAAATTTGAGATATCTGCTAGACATCCGAGTAGAGGGGTTGAATAGTTATTTGGATATATGTCCAGATTTCAGGAGAAAATTTAGGGCTAGAAAAAAAAAATTGGTAGTTACCAGCACTTAATTACTGCATGTAGATGCAATGAGCATAATCAAATAAGTCTTAGTTTTAATGAATATTCTCAAAATAGAATAGATATTTTGTTGAAAGTGACTTCAATTTTTATATTTGCTTACCTTCATAGATAGCATTTTATTTACAAAATTGTAATGGACACTGGTACTTCCCCAACTAGAATTGAAGCTTGACCCAGAGAGTTTTATGGAAAAAAAATCTGGAAAATCTATTTGGCCAGGTAGTATAACTATTGTTATGCAAACAGATGGAACAATTCGTGGGAGTAATAATTTCTGTGAAAACATTTAAAACCAAATAAATTCTAAAAATCTTAAAACACCCATTTTATTTAACCAAACATGGCACATATTTATTAATTTAATTGCATTCCTGGAAGTGTTCAAAGTCCAGGCCTTAATTAGAATAAGTAATAAAACTCAAATAATTTTTTCTTAGAGGTTAACATATAGACTTGGTAAATAATGTATATGTTCTAAGTTAAAATATTAAGTAACTGAGAATGAAAGCAAGGAAAACATTTACATAAATAAAATGAAGTGTTTATTGAAATAAATCAATTATAACTTCCAAACAAATCAGAGATAATCAGTACTGCCTGAAACTAACTGCTCAATATATTATGTTGCTTGTGGTGTCCTGTGGGGCCCAGAGGAAGTACAGACCAAGGTGAGGACATGACCCCGTCCTTCCCACACAGTCATAGATGTGCACTTAGTTATATAAGCGCGACTGGGGAAAAAAACGCAACACACTTGCACATGGTCATGCTGGCATGCATGTACGCCATTTTGCCCAGAATCCTATATAAAGAGCAGGTCTGTGGAATAAAACTGCTGTTGGTCTCCTCCTGACTCCACATGCTTTCTTCTCTCTGGGGATCTCACCTCTGAAACCTCCCCTGCAATCACAGCAGGCCATGACACTTGATGTAGCCAGCAGGATGAGGTGAGTGCCCCCAGTGCCTCTCTGGAGGAACAATTCATGGAGGAACAAAATGGAGGAACAATTGTTCCTCTCTGGAGGAACAATTCAAGGTGGAGGAGATGTGGCCCCTGGCCTCCCTGTGATTCCCAGTAGCAAAATATCTGGTGGTGTGGACCCCACCAGAGGATTGGGAGGAGGTACGACCCCAGCCAGAAGAAGTGTGGAAGGCTTTAAAAGTGTTGAAGCCACAACAACTGAGCCCCTGGTGCCGCTGGAGCAGGCAGAAGAGGCAGCCAGTGCAAGCGGAGCCCACAGGCCCCTTGCCCAACCCTATGCTGGGCAGCTTAAAGGGACCACAACCCCCAGGAGGATTGAGGGAGACTGGGAGGCTGCCAGCTTGCACCACAGGAAGGCGGGGTTGGGGCTTGGTGAGAAGCCACACCCCCCTCCCCCGCCGCTGTCCCTGGATGAGGGCACCTGGAAGCTGCAGGACATGATGGAGCAACAGCGGCTACAGATCCTGGACACCATCACTGCCTGTGATAGAACAGAATGGCAGCCCAACCAAGTGCTCCTGGCACTCTGGTGGCAGCTTCACCCAAACCCCTTTCCCTCCGAAATAGGCCAAGGTAATAGTTCAAGAGATACACATGGCTGACTTTCTCCCAGACTAGAGACTTGCCTGGGGATCCGTTTACTGAGGGAACCCGCTGACCTGAGGCTGCATGTGGAATTGACTATTTACCGGTCCCCCCACAATGCACAAAGCATCCTGGAACTAGTTGATATGGGAGCAGACAGCACTGTCCTCTTTGGCAACCCAGACAAGTTTACTGGACCTAGGGCTGCCATAGAGAGCTGTGGAGGCCATCTCATTACAGTTTGACATGCCCTGGTGACTTTGGGAATCAGACATGTGCCTCCTAAACGGTATGACGTGTTTATATCCCCTATAGCTGAGTATATCATAGGGGTGGATGTGTCACAGGGATTGACTGTGCAGACAACTATTGGAGAATTCCACCTGCAGGTACCTGTGGTAAAGACCATCACTAGAGGACACCCCCATCATGCTCCCTTACAACTCCCCCAAGCCACAAGGATTGTGAATGTATGGCAGTAGAAGTTAGCAGGGGGCATGAAGAAATTGGACAAATGATACTGATGCTAGAAGAGGCAAGTGTAATCTGCCCAACTAAGAACCCATTCGACTCTCCCATATGGCCAGTATGAACACCTGACAGTTTCTGGTGCATGACGGTAGACTATCAGGAGCTAAATAAAGTGACACTGCCTTTGCATGCAGTGGTACCCAACATTTCAGAACTGATGGATCATCTGTCACATGAACTGGGACAGTTCCACTGTGTAGACTTGACTAATGCCTTTTCTCCTTTGACATTATACCAGACAGCCAAGAACAATTTGCTTTTACCTGGGAAGGGTGGAAATGGACCTTTTTGGTATTGCCCCAGGGATACCTGTGTAGTCCTACCTTGTGTCACAGTTTGGTGGCACAGGATTTAGCCTTTTGGCAGAAGCCTGAGGCTGTACGGTTGTACCGACATATTGATGATACTAAGATAACCTCTGGTTCTCTTGCAGAGTTAGAAGCAGCTGCATGCATCCTCTGAGCTGCTGTCCAGGAATGGGGGTGGGCTGTCCATGAGGAAAAGGTCCAGGGACCTGGGTATTCTGTCAAATTCTTGGGAGTTGTCTGGTTAGTTAAAACAAAGGTGATACCTGAAGCAGTGATAGATAAGATACAAGTGTATCCTCAACTGGAAATGGTCAGTTACAGACCTATCTGGGTCTTTTGGGATTTTAGTGAATGTTTATACCCCACTTAGCTACGCTTATGCACCCTGTTTTAGTTAGATATAGGATGTCCCCTAAAGAATTCATTTATTAATATTCAGGGTCGATAAAGTTAAGTCACGATAGTTGTAATCTCAGCAATGGGTAAAGCTATTTTAATGGATTTATCTGGGTGGTGGCCCAGGCCAGTAGGGTGTGGCTGGAGAAGGTGGGTCCCTGGGGCTGCAGCCTTGGGGATTATATATGGCTCCTCCTCCCCTGACTCTTGCTCTTGCTTCCAGCCTCCATGATGTGAAGAGCACAGCCCATGTGCTCTCCCTTTCTCCACTTCCTGCCTCCATGCCCTGAGATCCACGGCTCCTGTCCTTACATGGACTGAACCTGAAATCTGTGAGCAAATAAATCTTCCTTCTTCTAAGTTACATGGTCAAGTCTTTGATATTATAGCTGTGAAAATTCTGACTAATACACACCCCTTACACCATCTTGTCCATAAGGGGGCAACTTGGGATTGGACCCCTGAAATGGAAACTGCATTTACTGCCACCAACAGGGCAGCGGCACAGCCACAAACTTTGCAGGTAGTAGACCCTGCCCTTCCTTTCCTGCTTACAGTCTCAGTGGATGGTGTAGGTTTTGGATGGGGGTTATGGCAGAAACAAGGTGCTAGGAATCACCCAATTGGATTTTGGTCACAGGTATGAAAGGAGCAGAGGTGCACTATTCTCTCATTGAAAAACAGTTAGTGGCCATATATGCTGCCCTCTTAGCTTGTGAACCCATTACAGGTACTGGGTCAGTGATGGTGCAGACCACCTACCCTACTTAAAGCTGGCTGAGGTCCTGGACTCAAGTCCCCCAGACAGGAATAGCCCAAATGCCCACTCTGATGAAGTGGGGTGCATACAGTAGCCCTTTTTCTGAGCAGCTATGTACTCTGCTGGGGCTAGTACATTTCTGAATGACAGCCCCAATACATGTGGAAGTATGGTATTGGAACCCACAAAAGTGGGAGATGCCCCAAGTCCCTATGAGGAAGGGAAAGCCCCTATACTTGTAGAAGCATGGTATACTGATGGCTCCTGTCATGGGCAGCCACCCACATGAGCAGCTGTGGCCTTACAACCCACCACAGAGACCTTTTGGTATGAGGCAAGTGTTGGAGACTCTAGCCAATGGTCCAAGCTCCTGGACAGTCTGGTTAGTTCTCAGGAAGGAGACTGGGCCATTACATGTCTGTGCAGACAGCGGGGCAGTCTACCAAGACCTAACCCTGTGGCTGCCCTGATGGGCAGGATATGTGGGAGGGCCTGTGGAAATGGGGCCTCTGAGAAGGAGCTGCTATACATCATTTTCTAGGGCATAGGCCTTTACAGATCCCTGGTAATGGTGCTACTGATGCTTTAGCCCAAGTTCAGGTTCTCTGACTACCCCCGGAGCCCGTGTCAGTAGCACCATGGTTACATAAGAAACTAGGACATAAGCCTGGCATGGTGGCACATGCCTGTAATCCCAGTACATGGGAGGCTGACACAGGAGGATTGCAGGTTCAAGGACAGCCTCAGCAAGTAGTAAGATCTCATCAACCTAGCGAGACCCTGTTTCCAACTAAGAAATAAAATAGGGCTGGGGGTGTAGGGGTGTAGCTCAAAGGTAGATTGCCTCTAGGTTCAATTCCCAGTACCACACACGCACAAAAGTAGCTGGGACATGTAGGCACCCACACCACATGGGGCTCATAGCTCAGCAGTAGGGATTGCATCTTACCCACGCTCAAACACAAGACACCTTATGACAGTGTCCTTGGTGTGATGTAAGGTTCCTACAACCCTGGGACAGGTTCCCTGAGGTACTCAGCCTTTACAGAAATGTCAGGTTGACTATATTAGACCATTGCCAATGGATCAGGAACTCCAGTATATTCTGATGGCAGTGGATATGGCCACAGGTTTGGGTTTTGCCTACCCTGTAACATAGGTTGACTAGCAACATACTGTAGCTGCCCTTGAACAACTGTCAGCAGCCTATGGTCAGCTCTTGGTAGTGACAAGTGACAGAGGTACTTATTTTGCAGGTCAACAGGTACAGACCTGGACTAAGGACAATGACATATGTTGACAGTTGCATATTCCCTGTTGGCCCCAAGCAGATGGAATGATTGAACATTTTAACAGACTTTTAAAAGACAAGCTGTGGGCTTTGCCCCCCCCCCCCGTTGGAAGAGATGGCAAACACAAGTGCCTGTGGCAGTGCAGCTTCTAAATGAGCAACCTCGCTGCACTGGGCAGCCTCCCTTAGATAAGGTAGGAGCAGGAATGCCCTGCACTTTGAAGATAACAGGAAACTCTAAGGACCCTGTTACAACTAGAGGTGAGAGAAGGTGCCCTCTTTCTCCCTGCACCTAAACCCTTGGGCCCAGGGAGGAAAGATGTCTGGGGATGACCCTGGCATGTGGATGCTTCTCAGGAGTCAGGGGTTGCACTCCTGGAGCCATGGGGCCTGGGACAGAAGACCCAGTTACAACTGGACCCGTGGATAGCTGCTTGGAACTGTCTGGTATGGGTCATGTTTTTCCCATGGGCAGAAGGCACAATTTTGAAAGGTACACAGGTCATAAACCTGTGCAGCAGATACAGAAAACCTTAGCAGAGATGGATGCAGAGGTAAAGGCTATTCAGACCTTACAGGGGGACCCACTTACAACCTGATGGAACTCACTGGGCTCCTCCTACAGATGAGTATTGACTATCCTTGCCTATGTGGCTGGAGGACTAATAATTACCATTACTGTTATAATCCACTGCTGTTATGGTCTTTGGGCCCAATGCAATGCTGTCTGGGTCAAGTCACACAAACCTACCCTGGAGGGGGTGGAGTGTGGGGCCCAGAGGAATTACAGACTGGCAGCAAGGACATGACCCCACATAGCCCATTCACCCACAGATATGCACTGAGTTATATAAGCATAACTGGGCAAAACGCAACACACCTGTGCACATCCACACTGGTGTGTTTGTACGCCATTTTCCCCAGAACCCTATATAAGGAACAGTTCTGTGAAATAAAGCTGCTGTTGTTCTCCTCCTAATGGTGACTACATGTGCTCCCTGGGGATCTCATTGATGAAACCTCCCCTGCAACCACCACTGACCACTGACATGTCCATTCACAAAAATAAGGAAAGAAAGAAAGAGAGAAAGAGAGAGAGAGAGAGAGAGAGAGAGGGAGAGGGAGAGGGAGAGAGAGAGAGAGAGAGAGAGAGAGAGAAAGAAGAAAGAAAAAAGAAAGAAAGAAAGAAAAGAAAAGAAAGAAAGAAAGAAAAAGAAAGAAAGAAAGAAAGAAAGAAAGAAAGAAAGAAAGAAAGAAAGAAAGAAGGGAGGGAGGGAGGGAGGGAGGGAGGGAGGAAGGGAAGGAAGGAAGGAAGGAAGGAAGGAAGGAAGGAAGGAAGGAAGGAAGGAAGGAGCTCAGAATATGGCTCCCATTCACTTCCTTTGATTTACAGAGGATTCACACAACTACTTCCACTTATTTATATTAACCAACAGGCACTAACAAACAGGTCAGGCAAAAGAGAATAAGACCCTCCTCAGCAACTCCAGAAAACACATTTTTACTCTAACACAAACCAAGAAATCTAGGAGCTTCCCCATGCAGAAACATCCCACTCTTCTTTCTACAGCTGGCTACATGCCTGTGTGTCTCTATAAGAAATCACAGTTACTAAACCAGGGCTAGGCACTGGCCTTAATTTTCAAAACTCTGTTATATAGAACGTGTCTGTGAAATATGCAGTGGAAGAGAAGTAGAATGCCTACAAATGAGGACTTGGAGTTTCTAAGCAGTTTGAAAGTCACAACTGTCCAGTGCAGAAGCCAGTGGATAAATGGCTCATCATTTGTTGCTTAGTTCATTAAAAATAGAATTGCCAGATTTAGTAAATACAGTATTCCAAAGAAAATAAATAAGATAAAGAACGAATAATTTCTAGTATGAGTAAACCCATGCAATATTTGGAACATAGTTATACTAGCAAAAATACTCATTGTTTATCTCAAATTTAAATTTAACTGGGTACCCAGTATTTTATCTGGCAGCCCTCATTATAACCTCAGACTTGTCAAAAGAAACTTGGTGCCATGTGAATTGGCCTGATTCCATATTTTTTCAACAAAATTAAAATGCAGAAAATGTATTCTGCCTTTATTATATGCCCATAAATGGAGTTCAATGTGTCCTAATAACAGAACATTTGTAACTATGGGTTTGCTACTTATGTACAAAACTCAATCTAGAACTAAATTTCATTACCAAATGGTTGAATAACTTTAGAAGTTCATCTTCTAAATTAGAACTTCTATTTTATGAGATCATTAAAACAAAGCCAGCAGCCAATTTTGTGCAATTGAAATAGCTTAGAATATAGTATACTTACCAGTAACTTAAGAACCTATCCACATATCTATTAAAAAAATTCTCATGCTTGGAATTTGAAAACTATTGCTTATACATTTCAGTATTTCACCATCTTTAAAAGAAAACTAGTATGTTTTCATTCTCTCCATAGGCATTACTTCAGATAGTATGGACAGTCGAGGTGAATGTAAGATAATCAATGTAGTCATATTGCCTTTATTCCTGTGGCTAAAGTTGTAGGAATAAAAATATTTCTGCTCTTGCTGATGTTTTAATTTCATAACTCATACTGAAACAGCAAAGGCAAAGCCTAATTGTTTAGAGAGAGCACTACACTGAGATAAAGTTGATAGTATCTTTGGTAATAGAAATTTTGTCTTGGTGTGTTTGTCAGCTTTCCATTGCTCCAATAAAATATCTGAGAAAATTAACTTGAAAGAGGAAAGTTGTATTGTGGCTCTTGGTCTCAGAGGCTTCAGCCCATGGTTGCTTAGCCCAGTTGCTTTCAGACTTGTAGCACCATGGCAATACGTCATGGCAGAAAGACATGACAGCCAAAAAGTGGAGATAGAGTGACAGGAAGGGGTGGGGAGCAAAATTTACCCTTCAATGGCATGCGGCCAATGACCTACTTCCTCCAACTCGGCCCCACCTATTAAAGTTTCCAACACCTCCCAATAACCAATTAAGATACAAATCCACAAATGAGTTAGTTCACTCATGAGTTGAGAGCCCTCACGATCCAATCACCACCCAAAGGCTGCACCTCTGGACGCTGCTGCACTGGGGCCCGAGTTCAACACATGAGCTTTGTGGGGGGGCATTAAAGATCCAAACCATACCCTTGAGCTTATAGAAGATACACTGACCATGTGTCACACTGATCGGTTGAGAGTTATAGACAGTTTACATATTTGGTCTTACATATTTTGAACATTTTTTAATACTTGGAATACAATGACTTTTTTTTCAGGTATCTCTTAGCTTTCTTAGTCAATCTTTCCCATCCACACCTATGGTCATTTTCTTTTTCCTACTCAAAAATATTTTTCTCCTCCAACAGGGTAGAAATAAAATAATTCTGCAAAATGTTGCTATAATTCAAACTACTATTGCTGAGAAGCAATGCCGATTTCAATATTTAAAATATTTCATTATTTTCTGACCAACTATGTCCATGAATGATAATATATGCAACATACTGAATTTTATAAAATTAAAAATTACTGCATATTCCAATTTATCAAATGCACAAGGAAACATGTTTCCTTTGTTCTCTTTTTTAAAGGCATAATTGGAAAAATGATTATGAGAAAAAAATTCTTGTTGGCATTTTTTAATTTGATATTTATATATCAGATGGAATAATATATTTAGCATCTTTGGAACTTTCAATTATTCAATCATAAATGTCAATCCTTATGTTAATATAGAGAAATTTTATAGACAATTTTTGCTATGCCCTGGAACAGGTAGGAAGAAAAATGATATCTCCTCTAAGCATATAAAGTTTTATGACCTTGATATTTTTATCCTAATTTATTCATACTGTAGCAAAATAATTTCAGGACAAATATTTCATTATAGTACCTGCAGTATTTTATTTTGGAATTAGTTGTGACTGTCTAAGTATTTCATTTTTTTACTTATTATTTGAATAATATCATCTAGTATATGCTGCTTTCCTAAGAAATTTTTATTTTCACTTAAAATGAATTAGACAAAAAGAAAAAAGAAAAATAGTCACTTTTTTATTTCAACAAAGCCAGATGAAATAAAATTTTGGTTTACTCAACATTTGAAGACTATTTATAGGCATGACTATGCAGAATATAAATATTGGTCAGATTCATGTTATATGAGTAAGTCGCTAATTGCATTGTAATATTACCAAATAATTTTTAGAAGAAGCTACAATTACATGATGCCAAAATAATTGAAGAAAGAATATTTTTGCTTCATCATTTGTACTTGGGATCTTTATTCCAGTTATACAATAGTATCCCGGACACCCCCATAGATGATGTGTATTATACATGTATAGCTTAAAGGATGAATGATTCTTATTCAGTAATGGTACCATGTTGGTTAAAAACAGATACTTTAATGTTATCATAGAACAGAAAGGAGTTTGAGTAATCCTAGAATAAATTTTTTCTGGGATTAATCCAGGCTTAATAAAAATAATTTTTTCTTAATATTTTAAAATAATTTTAAATATAAAAGAATAAGTATTCAATATAAGAGTTAAATGTGAATCATTTGAAAACAGTGATGATTATTATATTTTATATTCTAGTTTTTATAGATTTCAACTACTGAATCATTTTTTAAAATAGAATAAAATGAAAGTATAAATGCACTGAGTCATGTCTATGGAGTGTTTCCTATAATCTAGAGCTGTGGGAATGTAGTATCAGTTATCGCATTTAAGGTTTTTTAACCTAGAGGAATACAACTGTATCCATATTTTGGTAGAAGAAATTTAGCCCTATGTAAATTAATACATAGATGATCCAGGATTCTAGGTTAGCACTTTCCATTCAGGTTTTTATTTGTTTTACTAGGCCATATTAGAAGGAAAGCTATAAAAAAATAAATTTCAGTATCAAATACAATATGATTAGAAACCAGACAAAAGTTTAATGAACACTAATATATATTTTATATTTTATATAAATAAAGAATATCTGAATAAATTGCTAAATGTTTTATGATAGATCCTCATTGAAAATAAGCTCATAACTTCAAACTGACAACCTTGGATTTCATATGAAGAAGCTGGAAAACAACCAAAGGCATTTTCTACAGAACTAGAAAAAATCATTCTAAACTTTGTGTGGATCAAAAAAAGAAAAAGAAAAACAAAACAAAACAAAAAAACCAAATAGCTAAAGCAATCTTGAGCAAAAAGAATAAAGCAGGAAACTTTATACTATCTATCTTTAAAACCTACTGCAAAGCTGTAGTCAGAATGACATGATATTGGCATTAAAAGAGACAAATGGACCAAAGGAACATAATAGAGAACCTGGAAATAAACACACAAATCTATAGCCAACTGATTTTTGAGAAGGGTGCTAAGAACAGGCATGAGAAAAAGGACAGTCTTATCAATAAATTGTGCTGGGAAAATTGGATATCCACAAGCAAAAATATAAAACTAGACCCCAATCTCTCACCAGTTACAAAATTTAATTCAAAATGGATTAAAGACTTATGTATAAGATCTGAAACTCTGAAACCACTGAAAGAGAATGGAGAGCCCAGCGTGGTGGCGCACGCTTGTAATCCCAGTACTTTGGGAGGCGGAGACAGGAGGCTCCGGGTTCGCGGCCAGCCTCGGCTCTCTCTCTCTCTCTCTCTCTCTCTCTCCCTGTCTCTCTGTCTCTCTCTCTTTCTCTCTACTTAGTGAGGCCCTCCGCAACTTTGTGAGACCCAGTTTCAAAATAAAGTATAAAAAACTAGGGCCGGGAGTGTAGTGTGGAGGTAGAACGCCCCTCGGTTCAATCCCCGGTAACGCAAAAAAAAAAAAAACAAAAGAGAGAGGATGGAGAGGAGTTGCTTCAGGACATTGGAATGGGGAAAGATTTTTGGATGAGAACCCTAAAAATACAGGAAACTAAAGCAAAAATAGACAAATGAGATTACATCAATCTAAAAATGTTTTGACTAGCAAAGAAATAACCAAGAGTGAAGAGTCAACCTGCATAAAGAGAGAAAATATTTGCTATGGATATATGTGACAAGTAGTTAATATACAGAATATATGAGTTCTAAAAAGAAACTCATAAATACAAATTACCCAAATTAAAAATGGGCAATACATTGGACATTTTGCAAAAGAAGGCACACAAATGTCCAACAATATGTGAAAAAAAATTTAACATCACTATCATGGAAATGTAAATCAAAACCAAAATGAAATATCACTTCACTATAGTGGGAATTGCAATTAATAAAATGACAAAAGATAGCAAGTATTGGCCTCCCACACTGGTGGTGGAAATGTAAATTGGTACAGTTATTACAGAACCATAAGGAGGTTCCTCAAAAAATTAAAAGTAGCATTGCCATGTGATCTAGCAATCCCACTATTGGGTATATATCCAAATTAAATGAAATCAGCATGTCAAAGAGACATCTGTACCCCCATGTCTATTACAGCACTATTCACAACAGCCAAGAAATGGTGACAATCTAAGTGTCCGTCACCTGATGATAAAGAAAATGTAGGTATACATACACAGTTGCGTAGTATTCAGCCATAAAATAAAGTGAAATCCTGTTTTTTGTGTCAACATGAATGGAACTGGAAATTATTAAGAGAAATAACTCGGGCACATAAAGACAAGTACCACATGATCTCTCTCTGTGTGGAATTTTAAAAATTTATTCTCATAGAAGTTGGGAGTAGAATAGTGCTTACCAGAGGCTGGGGAGAGTTTCAGGGGTGGGGAATGGGGAAATGTTGTTTGATAGATACTTAGTTAAAGTTAGATAGGAACAAGAAGACATGATATACCATTACACAGTAGGGTGACAATCAGTAACAAGAATGTGCTATATATTTCAAAAGCTAGAAGAAAGGATTTTGCAAATTTTCAACATAAATGATAAATGGTTGAGGAGATAAATATGTTTAACCTGATTTAAACATCACACAATATATAAATGTATCAAAATATTTAGAGTACCCCATTACCATGTATAATTTTTGTTTTGATGCATCAGTAAAAAAAATAAAAATAAATAAATAAGCTAATAAAATAAAAATATTTCAGATCCAAAAATTTAAAAAAGAATATGTGGTACATATATATAACATAATACTCTTCAGCCATAAGAAAGAATGCAATCCTGTCAGTTGCAACAGCATGGATAGAAGGAGTGGTCCTTATGTGCAATGAAACAAACCAGGCTCAAAACGACAAGTGTCATGATCTCACTCATAGAAACCGAAAGTAGAATGGCAGTTATCAGAGGCCAGGGAGGATAGAGAAGAGAAGGACGAGGAGAAGTTGGTCAACTGG
The DNA here is from genome assembly GCA_004027185.1 of Glis glis. NCBI lineage: Eukaryota > Metazoa > Chordata > Mammalia > Rodentia > Gliridae > Glis > Glis glis. Next base: position 35,060 of record PVJS01016938.1, read on the forward strand.
TACTAAGTTATGATAGATAGGAGTAGGAAGTTCTGGTGTGCTATTGCACAGTAGAGTGACTAGGTAACAATAATATATATTTCAAAAATCTAGAAGAAGCCGGACATGGTGGCACACACCTGTAATCCCAGTACTTCAGAGGCTGAGACAAGAAGATTGCAGGTTCACGGCCAACCTCAGCAACTTAGAGAGGCCCTACACAACTTAGTGAGACCCTGTTTTAAAATAAAAATTAAAAAATAGGGCTGAGGATGTAGCTTCGAGGTAGAATACCTCTCGGTTCAATCCCCAGTACTGAAAAAAAAAAAAAAGCTAGAAAAAAGGATTTGGAATGCTTTCACCACAAAGAAATAAATGCTTAAGGAGATATATATGGTTACCCTGATATTTCAATTCTAAAATATCATTACATATTAAGGAAATGCAAATTAAAACTCAATGAGCCACTTAGCTATTAGAATATCCCACTTCAAGCACTGATCCTTTCTGATACTGGCAAGGATACGGTGTCACTGGAACGCTTACACTAGATTAATAGGAATGTAAAATGGTACATGAAACTACTTTGTTTTCTTTTTCCTTCTGTTTTTCTGCTCTGTCTAGTTTTTTGGGTTGTTTGTTCATTCATTCGTTTGTTTATTTGTTTGTTTGTTTTGGTACTGGAGGCTGAACTCAGGGACATTCTACCTCTGGGCTACATCCCCAGCCCTATTTTATTTTTATTTTGAGACAGGGTCTCACTAAGTTGCTGAGGCTGGGCTTGACCCTGCAATCCTCCTGTCTCAGCCTCCCAAGTACTGGAATTACAGGCGTGTGCCACCACACCTGGCTGCTTTATCTAGTTTGAATTGAGCATTTTATATGATTATTTCTTGGTAATTCTTTTATAATCCTTTTTAAAGTTTTTTTTTTTCAGGAGTTGTCCAGTGTTTTACAATGCACTTTAAAATAATTGTGTCCACCTTCAAATAACACTATATCACTTTGTGTGTAGTATAGGGCCCTCATAACAGTATTCTCGGTCTTCTAGCTCATTCCTGCGACATTGCTGTCATTTTTATTCACTTATCCATGCATCAAATTACCAATACATTTCTGCTATTATCACTTCAAACAGCTGCCTTTTAGAACACTGAAGAATAAGAAAAATAAGAAATTTATTTTGCCTTTATTTCTTTTCTGATGCTCTTCCTTTCCTTACATAAAGATACAAGTTTCTGACCTATATCATTTTTCTCCTACCAAAAAAGAATTTCTTTTAACATTTCTTTCAGGGAATATCTGCAACTGATGCACTCCATCAGTTTTTTGCTTGTAGGAGAAAGTCTTCATTTCATTTTCACTTTCAAAGGATACGGATCCACTTTCACTGGATATAGATTACATGTTGGCAGAAATTTTTCCTTTCAACATTTAATAAAGATTTTGTTCAACTCTTTTTTTTTTTGCGGTACCGGGGATTGAACCCAGGGTCATTCTACCTCCGCGCTACACCCCCAGCCCTATTTTTTTTATACTTTATTTTGAAACGGGGTCTCACGAAGTTGCAGAGGGCCTCACTAAGTAGAGAGAGAGAGAGAGAGAGAGAGAGAGAGAGACAGGGAGAAAGAGAGAGAGAGAGAGAGAAGAGCTGTGGCTGGCCGCGAACCTGGATCCTCCGCGAACCTGGATCCTCCACGAACCTGGATCCTCCGGTCTCCGCCTCCCAAATTACTGGGATTACAAGCGTGTGCCACCACGCCCGGCTTGTTCAACT
>PVJS01016939.1:0-36819 GCA_004027185.1 Glis glis
GTGTGTGTGTGTGTGTGTGTGTGTGTGTGTGTTAGTTACTGGGAATGGAACCCAGGGGCCTTCTACATCTAGGATACACCACACCCCCAGCCCTATTTTATTTTTCATGTGGAAACAGGGTCTTGCTAAGTTACTGAGAGCCTCACTAAGTTGCTGAGGCTGGCCGCGAACCTATGATCCTCCTGTCTCAGCCTCCCATGTACTGGGATTACAAGTGTGCACCACCACACCCGGCTAGGATAGACACTTTAGAAGGTCAACTTTGCCTAGAGTGAGATAATATTGCTTGCCCAGAGGGGAATTCTCCCCTGAGCGATGGACAGGCACTGAATCCAAATCAACCTGGTTCAAGTAAGCCTATATTACTCATGGGTAGCAAGAGCCTCTGGGTCTTCCCTTTTTAGACCAGCAGGGATCCCCTGGGATGAACTGAACTGCTGTTGGATGCCTAGTGCTAGAGAGAGGACCACGTCCTACTTGACAGGTACACAGGAAACAAATGTTGGAGTCACAGTGAGTACCTGATTCTTAGAACAGAATGGAAATCCCGCAACTTCTCTGAACCCATCAGAAGTTTTCAAGATTGACAATTATATGTTTTGCAAGACCCTCATTCTGACTGATCTTTGTTGAGGTTTATGCATGAAATATCCTTAGAATTTGTGGCCAATATCCCTTTGATCTCTGTGGTTTGACTTCATGAATAGTCTTTTTTTTGAGCAATTTCTTGACTTCTCAGCCTTATCTAATTTAAATGCAAAATGAGACAATAGAAGTAATACTTATTATGTAATGAATTAGCATAGTTTGATGGCAAATACGATGCGGCAGGAAGGTCACAGGTGTTCAAATCATCACTTTGCTTCTTCCTGACCTTGGGTTGGTCACTTAGAGATTTGTGTCACAATTGCCTCATCTTAAACAGGACTCAAGACTTAAACAGGTCTCAGGATTTGCTAGGTGATTGTGAGGAGCTCATGTGACAAAAGATATATAGTGTGCACTGGATTCGTAACACACATAAGGCACTTAAAAATGTCAGGTTGCAAAAGTTAGAAGTAAGCTTCAGCATAAAAGGTTCATCCTTGACCTAAACATATATTCTAGCTTTGCCATCAGCCTGTTCGAGTTGATAAGTGGTAAAGCTTTTATTTGCTGCCTAGCCAACATGGTTCAGCCAAAATATGCAGAACGCTACTCCATAAGATACGGATGTCAAGCAGGTTTATCTCCTATGCCACCCCAAATCACTGGTCTACCTGCCTGTGAGCTGTGTTGAGGATACAAGACTGTGTGTAGCTTTAAGGATTAAGAGTACCAGCATTGATTAGTCATGTCTGCTGTGGAGTTGGAGAAGGTAGTGGTGGCATGTATAGAGGCATTTTCCTTGCTTGGCCTCTGATGCTTGCCCTTACATCTGTAACAATAAAGAGACTTACAGATACCTGATTCTATTACTGCTGACCTGCATGCAAGGTGCCCAGAGGTAACTTCATTACTGGGAAGGCTGCTTGTTTAAGTGAGAATAAGGAAGGGCAGAGAACTGGAAACCTGTTCTCCCTGGCTTCTTGCCTCCAGGATTCCATACCTAGTGCTTCAGCCCCATTGAGATGTCTTCCATTTCCTAGGATGGGCCCTGCCCTCTCACAAGTATATGCCTTGGCACATAGACATCCTACTTCTGAGAATGCCAGTTCCCACCTTTACCACTTGGCGAATTCTATTCACCCTTTGAGGTCTAGCCCAAGTGTAGGCTCGCTTTTTCTTTCTTTCTTTCTTTCTTTCTTTCTTTCTTTCTTTCTTTCTTTCTTCCTTCCTTCCTTCCTTCCTTCCTTCCTTCTTTCCTTCCTGTACTGGGGGTTGAACCCAGGGCATTCTACCTCTGAGCTACATCCCTAGCTCTTTTGATTTTTTGTTTTGAAACAGGGTCTCATTAGGTTGCTGAGAGTCTCGCTAAGTTGCTGAGGCTGTGAACCTGCGATCCTCCTGTCTCAGCCTCCCAAGTACTGGGATTAGAAGCATACGCCACCCATGCTTAGTGAGACTCTGTTTCAAAATAAAGAATAAAAAATAGGGCTGGAGGTGTAGCTTGGAGGTAGAATGCCCCTGGGTTCAATCCCCCGTACCATAAAAAAATAAATAAATAGGGTGGGTGACGTAGCTCAGAGGTACCCTGGGTTCAAGCCCTAGTTAACTCCCCCCAAAAAAGGGCTGGGTGTAGCTTGGGGATAGAATGTCCCTGGGTTCATTCCCCAATGCCACACACACACATAAAAAGGCTTGATTGATCCCCAACCCATGTCACCACTGGGATGTGTAGAACCTTTAGGGGTGGGAAGGAAGTTGAATCATGGGGATGTGCCCTTCCTCTCTCTTCTCTTCTCTTTCTCTTTGCTTCCTGGCCACACCGGGGAGCGGTTTCCTCTTCCATGTACTCCCACCACCATGTGCTGCCTCTGTCTAGGTCCTCCAGCATCAGGACCAAGTGACCATGGATTGAAACCATGAGCCAGGACAAACCTTGCCTCCTCTAAGTTATTTATACGAGGTATTGTCTCACAGCGGTGAAAAGCTGACTGACACAGTGGCCTAGAGTTTTATCGGCGCTCCTGATTTATAGCTCACCGAGGCACGCGTGGCTCGGATCCACTCTCTTGATATGGCGAGCAAGCCCATCACCACAGAGACTGGACACACTCCTTTGTGGCTACAGCATGGACGGGAGGATTCATAGCTTAGCATGTTTCTTGGTTCCTGTAATAGAAAGCTAGACTTGAAATGGCTTAAATAACAGAGAAACGGGAGTTCGGAGGTGGCCGACCCTGGAGCAGCAAACTATGCGATCAAGGACAGAGAGATCCAGCCTGGATCGCTTCATGGGCATAAGATGGCTGCCAGCAGCCACGGGGCAATGTGGCTCCTTATTCATATCTGGAAGAAGAGGAGGAGGTAGAGGTGGTGGGGAAGAAAGAGATACCCTCTTCTCCCGTCCACTCTACAGCCTGGAATTGCAGTCCCTCACTGTCGGTTACGGTAGCCACTGGCCATCCATGGTTACCGAGTTCCTGAAATGTGGCTATTCCAAGTTGAGATGTGCTATAAATGTAAAAAGCACACTGAAGTTTGAGGACTAGGGAAGAAGGAATGTTAAAGCATCTCACGATGTTTGTATTATGTGTTTAGATCATAATGGTGTATATATCATGTTGCATAAATTTTAAAAATTACTTTCACTTGTTCCTTTTACTTTTTAAAATGTGGCTACTAAAAAATTTAAGTTACATTTGGAACTTGCAATATATTTCTTCCTTTCTTTTCTCTTCTTTTTTTTGTGGTACCGGGGTTGGAACCCAAGGGCTTTCTACCTCCAAGCTACACCCCCAGACCTTTTTTATTTCTTTTTATTTACTTCTTCTTTATTGCAGTACTGGGAGTTGAACCCAGGGGCATTCTACCTCCAAGCTACACCCCCAGCCCTATTTTTTATTCTTTATTTTGAAGCGGTATCTCACTAAGTTGCAGAGGGCTTCACTAAGTAGCTGAGGCTGGCCGAGAACCCAGATCCTTCTGTCTCCGCCTCCCAAGTACTGGGATTACAAGCATGCACCACCATGCCCTGCTTCTTTTTTTGCTTTGGAACAGGGTCTCACTAAGTTGCCGAGGCTGTCCTCAAACTTGCGATCCTCCTAACTCAACCTCCCTAGTACTGGGATTACAGGCATGTACCACCACGCCCACCTTGTAATATATTTCTGTTGGACAGCATTGCTTTAGTCCGACAGGGCTGGCTTTGGACACAATTCGGACAGTCACTAGACAGGAATGCCATATGCCAGTTGGCTGAAGGCAATCGTCTGGGGTGAGTGGATGTTAATTACAACCATGGTGGCATCAACTATAGCCGTCACAAAGGGAGAGGCATGGAGAAATGGGTGCCTTAATCGTCATCTAGGATTGGCAGAGATTTAAAAATGAAAGCCGGGCATGGTGGCGCACGCTTGTAATCCCAGTACTTGGGAGGCTGAGACCAAAGGATCGCAGGTCCACCGCCAGCCTCAGCTACTTAGTGTACTTAGTGAGGCCTTCGGCAACTTAGTGAAACCCTGATTCAAAATAAAGAATAAGCCAGGCGTGGTGGTGCACGCTTGTAATCCCAGTACTTTGGGAGGCGGAGATCGGAGGATCCGGGTTCTTGGCCAGCCTCAGCTCTCTCGCTTTCTCTCCCTGTCTCTCTCTCTCTCTCTCTCTCTCTCCTTAGTGAGGCCCTCCGCAACTTCGTGAGAGCCGGTTTTAAAAGTAAAGTATAAAAAAAATAGGGCCGGGGGTGTAGCGCGGAGGTAGAACGCCCCTGGGTTCAATCCCTGGTACCACAAAAATAAATAAATAAAGAAAGAAAGAAAGAAAGAATAAAAAAATAGGGCTGGGGGTGTAGCCTGGAGGTAGAACGCCCCTGGGTTCAATCCCTGGTACCGCAAAATAAATAAATAAATAAATAAATACGTAAATGAATGAATGAATGAATGAATAAATAAAATAAAAATGAAGACTTTAGTAAATTCAATTTACTCTGGGATTTGAAAAAAATGCAAACCTTCCCAAACCTACTCCTCTTTTCCTTCTTCTGGGCCCGTTTTTCTTGTCACTCCTTGCCCTGGTCGCGGAGCAGACGCGGTGGGCTGAAGCGCCATGGGAAGCGGAGGGCGGGTGAGGCTGTGGAAGAGGGCGAGCCGCGCGAGTGGCGAGGGTCCCAGCGCAAAGTGACGTGCACCTGAGAAATGCCACATCCGCGCTGCTTTGCCTTTAGCCTGTCGCTTTCCGCCCTGGTAGGAGGGATCGTTCCAGCAGGCACAGCTTTTGTGCTTGCTGTGTTTGGCTGTTTGAACGAGAGCACAGGCGGACTTGGCAAATGCTGGAGGTGGTTGGTGGTCACCTCCTGGACGTGGCGCGCTGTGCCGTCTCCTGTGCAGTCCTCACAGTGCGATTCCTGGCTGTTTTAATGCCTCCCGTTTCTACTCTCTTACACGCACTAACCATTTGTACACATCACATTCTTTACTGTAGATTTCCCCCCAGTGCTCTCTGGCTCCTCTTTGTATAGAATCTAGCGTCACGCGCTGCTCTGTGGTCTCTTCCAGGGTTTTCAGTACAGTCCAGACTGCCTGCTTCAGAATCACAGGAGAAGCTGGTTTCAAAGCAGATCCCCCCGCCCTTCATCAGAGCGGCTGAATCCCGGTCCCTGGGGGTGGGGGCTGGGACCTACTTTATTTTTCTTGTGGTACTGGGGATGGAACCCAGGGGCATTCTACCTCCAAGCTACACCCCCAGCCTTATTTTTTATTCTTTATTTTGAGACAGGGTCTCACTAAGTTGCGGAGGGCCTCACTAAGTAGCTGAGGCTGGCCGTGAACCTGCGATCCTCTTGTCTCAGCTTCCCAAGTACTGGGGTTACAAGCACGCTGCTCCATGCCTGGCTGGGATTTGCATTTCTAACAAGCTCTCCAGGTGACTCCATCCTCAGAAGCCCAAGGGCTGCAGAGACTCCTCTAGAGGCCGTGGCTGCGGGCAGGCGTGCGCAGGCTGGTTCTCCTTGGGAATCCTTGTGAAGGTTGAGTCCGTTTGGGGGAAATGGGCATCTCTCTTTCTGCAAGAAAAGCAGGGGTGGTGTCTGGTGAACTGAGGGATGATGGTGGCACCAACAGGGAGGCAGAGGAAGTGTGGTTTCTTGGATGACAGCAGCCCAGGCCAGGATGCCACGCCTCTCTTCAGTGGCTCATGGGCTGTGGCAAGGAGGTCACCCTGGAGAATGCAGGTGGGTTTGTGTTTAGCAGCTGTGGCACTCATTTGGGGATTGCTAGAAGTACCCATGGAAGACGGGGCATGGTGGTGCATGCTGTAATCTCAGTGCTTGGGAGGCTGAGACAGGAGGATAGTAGGTTTGAAGCCAACCTCAGCAACTTAGTGAGGCCCTATGCAACTTAGTGAGACCCTGCTTCAAATTAAAGAATAAAATAGGGCTTAGGGTATGGCTCAGAGGTAGAATGCCTCTGGGTTCAATCCCTAGTACCATAAACACGAAAGAAAGAAAGAAAGAAGAAGAAAGAAAGAAAGAAAGAAAGAAAAGAAAGAAAGAAAGAAAGAAAGAAAGAAAGAAAGAAAGAAAGAAGAAAGAAAAGAAGAAGGAGGAGGAGGAGGAGGAGGAGGATGGAAGCAAGGAAGGAAGGAAGGAAGGACAGAAGGAAGGAAGGAAGGAAGGAAGGAAGGAAGGAAGGAAGGAAGAGGAAGGAAGGAAGGAAGGAAGGAAGGAAGGAAGGAAGGGAGGGAGAGAAAAAAAACAGGAAGGAAGGCAGACCCGTGGAGACAGGATATGAGCTCCTTCAGTGGGGCAGGTGAAGCTAATGTGCCTGCTGGGCTCAGGATTAATATTAACCCACCATTAAGTCACTATCATTACAAACATTTTGCAAACTGCAGGACCGTGTCAGAGAGAATGCTCCGGCCCCTGCACTTTTGTGACTTCCATCTGCACCTCTGGAGCCACATCTGTCTGGGAGATGTGGCTCGGGACATTCTTCCTCGTTCTCCTAGCGCTGTCCGGATCCGTGTCTCACCGTAAGTCTCCGCTGGTGGAAGGCCGGCCTCCCTCCAGTTGGCAGGGCAGGTGGAGCGGCCCACGTGGGAGTGCCCCGGCGTCGCTGGCACCCAGGCAGCGCTGCGGGTGTGGAGCGGCGTCTGAGTCAGCTCTGTCCACAGCCAGCAGAGGCATCCCCTCTCCCTCCGCTCTCTGCTGCGGCTTTAGAGAATGGAAAGTATGGCCGTGTGTGGGTGTGCTTGGGGGAACTGGAAGGACTGGGGAGCCATGGGCCATGGTGCAGGACTCCCACTGTTCCCTGAGAGTCCAGACCTGAGTCTGGCCCTTGGGGTGGAAAAGATCAGACACTGACTTCCTTTTCCTCCTTCCCTCCTTCTCTCCCTCCCTCCCTTCCTTCCTTTTTCTTTTGTTCACTTTTTTCTTTTTCATTTTCTTTCTTTCTTTTTTTTTTTTTTAATACTGGGGATTGAACCCAGGAGCTTTCTGCCTCTTACAACCCCAGCCCTTTTTCTTACTTTATTTTTTATTTATTTGTTTGTTTATTTATTTATTTATTTATTTATTTGCAGTACTGGGGATTGAACCCAGGGGCATTCTACCTCTAAGCTACACCCCCAGCCCTATTTTTTATTCTTTATTTAGAAACAGGGTCTCACTAAGTTGTGGACGACCTCACTGAGTAGCTGAGGCTGGTACTGGGATTACAAGCGTGTGCCACCACACCCGGCTCTTCTTACTTTATTTTGAAACAGGATTTCGCTGAGTTCCTGATGCTGGCCTCGAATCTGTGATCCTCCTGTCTCAGCCTCCCAAGTACTGGGTTTACAAGTGTGCACCACCATGTCTGGCTCAACAACTTCCCTTCTATGTGTGGAAAGGGATTTCCACTTCAGTTTTCCCCTGCGATTCCCTCCATTTAAGAAGCCCCTGAAATCAGCTCCAATGGCATGGAGTAAACTGGAGCTTTAGGGCTTCAAATTTCTAGCAAGTAGAGGCTCTGGAAGAACAACTCCCCAGGTCGGGGTTGTGGGTATGAATGAAAAGGAGTTGTGGGCAGAGGGCACCATGAGCCCTGGAGCCCTGGATGACTCAGAACGGCTCTTTCCCCTTGAAGAACGTCCCTCTAATGTCCACGGTCAACCCTCTCTGGACACATACATTTACTTTGGCTTCTGATGGCATGAATTATTGAATTTATTCCTGCCTATCATTTTTGGATCTTACTAGTAATGCTTTTTATTGTATTATAATTCAACTGCCAGGGAACACCTTGGAATCTTCTAGATATAAACGCAGGAGCGGCTTCCAGAAGGGCATTTAAGGCAGTTTAGGGGTTACTATTTTATGCAGCCTGCATCCAGCGGAAGACAGGAAATTTATTCTGCGACCGAAATGTCTGAGAGTTATTATTTTTTCCTACAGAGCATATTTATTTCTTTTTGACAGTATTGCTATTGGACAAGAGAAACATGTATACAATAAAATCCATGACACTAGACTGGGTTAAACCAAATGCACGCATTTTCTTTTAGACGAAGATGCCCATTTCAATAACTGAAGGAATTGCAAATGTTTAATGTTCTGAGAACATGCTAAGCTGAATTTAAGTGAAAGATGATGCCTGGCTCTTTCATTCTTGCTTTTAAAATAAACTACATAATTAAATGGCTATAGATACTCCTTTTGTGGGGAGAAAAACAGCATTGGGAGTCTTCGCAATTGTGCCAACAGGGCAGGAGGTTTCTTAACCCTTTGGCAAAATAGAGAATCGATACCAATCAGAAAAAAGTGCTAACAAAAGGGGAAATCTTGTGAGAGCCACAGGCGATAAAAGATTTAAAATGTGAATAAAACATCACAGGTCAGCATTAAAATAGATGCTTCATTTCTCTGCGAAGGCAAAACGTCGAACCTCTAACCAGAGTACAGACACGGACCTAACGACGTTCTGGGGCCAAGAGAGCCCCAGACCAACCCGGCAGCTCCCCAGGAAAGGAGTCTCCTGTCCCGGGGACCCGCTCACCCCAAGAGCAGCATTTGGAGTGAGACATTTCACCTTGCTTGGAAGTAAAAACCTCTGAAAATATAAATCTTGATCATGCGTGTTTTCATATATTAGTAGATAGACTCTATTTGGAATTTGAGCACGAGAGACTAGACTTGCTTTCAGAAAAGGAAAGGTAACTATTCTTACTTGGTTCACTTCATAAATGAATAAGAACAGATGGGCGTGGTGGCCATGCCTCTTTTCCCAGTGCTTGGGAGGCTGAGACAGGAGGATCGCGGGTTCCAGGACAGCCTCAGCAACACAGCGAGGTTCCTCAGGAACTTCGTGAGACCCTGTTTCCAAATAAAATAATAAAATAGGGCTGGGAGTGTAGCTTGAACGTAGGATGCCTCTGGGTTCAATCTCTAGTGCCCAAACCAAAATAATAATAACTAAATAAATGAATAAGACCTTCTAAAATCCACCTGGAGAAACGGGGAGACCAGAAAGGCCCATTGGAGACGGACTGAATTCTGACCAATGGCAGCGGAAGCCCTCTCTAACTGGAAGGGTTTTGTGGACATGGTGGATGTCACCCTCCAGGGGTGGGTAATTATTTAGGAGTCAGTTCTTACTGAGAAGACGCTCATCATAGGTATCTCCGTATTCCAAATCCAAAGTCTTATTTAAAAAAGAAACTCAGAAAACAATATGTCAGCATCCAGTTATCATCAAAGGAGTACATTTGACAAACATAAATCAATTTTATTATTTTTTGCCAAGTCAGGGAGTGGATTGGTATCCTCACCACCTGAAAGAACGTCATCAGCCTCTAATCAGCATATCCCAAGCGGCCCAGGCAACCCAACCTTTGTTTCTGAAAGTTGCGAGTGGATCTGCACCCATGCCCGGTGGTCTCAGTTTGGCAGTAAGTCTGGTCATGATATGTTCAATATCTATTTTACGTGTGTATGTGTGTGACGGGGGACGGGGATACTGGGGATGAATCAGGGGCTTTCAACCTCTGAGCTATACCTCCAGCCTTTTTATTTTTTTGTTTTGAATCAGGGTCTTGCTATGTTGCTGAGAATCTCACTAAATTGGTGAGGTTGGCCTTGAACCTGCGATCCTCCTGTCTCAGCATCACAAGTATTGGGATTGCAGGCATGTGCCACCATGTCCGGCTCATTCAATATCTATTTTGACAGCTAGACCTTATACAGGAAACTTGCACACAGATTTCATAACACTTCACATCTAGAATTTAGAATTTACTTGTCAGTTTCCTTTTGATCCAACCATACAATCTGCTTTGATAAATAACAAGTTATACGGTAAAAATAAAAATAAGAGAAAACCCATGGTACTATGTAAAGTAAGTGTACTTTGTCATTAAGGAAACAGAAATAGATCAGGCATGCCTGGAGATAGTCCCTCGATATAAACAATATAGCAATAAAAGGAATTTACAAGATAGGTTAAAAAGGACCAGGACAGTAACTGAGTTCCCTAAAGAAGATCTTAATTCTTTGACTAGTGTTCGCTGCCACCCTGTCTTGAGGGGAGAGAACCCTGCTGTGTCGCCTGAGCAGCCATTTCAATTCTAAATCATTTCAGATTCCTCTGTGGGGCAACAGGGTTGCGGGCTGACGTGTTGTGGCCTGGTAGAAGCGGGCCAATTTGAGAGGTAGAGGAAGAACCCAACAGTATTTTCCATGGGATAGTGACTCTTATTTTCCTTGGCGCTAAATCAAATGAATCAAACCCGTATACAAATGGCTATTAATTACCTTTGAAAATGTGGCCCATTTTATTTCAGGCCTTTAAAATACAAATGCAAGCGGTTCTTATGTATTGGGGGGGAGTTTAGAAGGGGACATTTCTTTTTTTCTTTTGATTTTTAAAAAATCATTGTTGATCTTACAAAATGGACCAAGGCTTTTAAAAGGATTACAGTGAATATTTTATTCTTTATAAAACTTTGTGTTTTTGTTTGTTTTTTTTTTTCTCTTGGTGATACTGGGGCTTGAACCCAGGGGGCATTCTAACTCTGAGCTACATCCCCAGCCATGTTTTATTTTTTATTTTGAAACAGGGTCTCACTAAATTGCTAAGGACCTTGCTAAGTTGCTGAGATTGGCTTCAAACCTGCGATCTTCCTGTCTCAGTCTCCCAAGTACTGGGGATTACAGGAATGTGCCACCACACCTAGCTCTTTATAAAACTTTCTATAATGCCTATTTGAATGTTAATATTATGCGCTTTCTAAAAATGTTGCAAATTATTAAATTTATGAATTATGGCAAGGTTATCAGGTACATCTTAGTCTTTATTAGAATATAATGAATTTCCAGCACTGTGGATATTACTTAGTTTATCTTTGATCCTTTGTGAGGCCCACTCAACCCCACCTTTCTTTCTGCTGCCCTGCCATCTCATTGGCTTATTCTGATAAAATTCTTAAAACAGTGGGAAAAAAATTTAGAACATTTGAAAAATGATCCACAGAACCCAATTTATTGTCCTTGCATTAACATGAGCTACAAAGTTTATCACCAGGGCTTAGTAACACTAGCTGGCTCCTGTTCCTGTTTCTCAGCTGGCTTTTCTTAATCTTTTGAAGTTCAACACTTAAGGAACACGCACAAACGTGCGAGGCACTGTGCTACACCCTTTATTTACTTACGTTGATTTTTGCATTTAATTCTCCTAGCATCCCAATGAGGAGAAAGCTGCTACTACATCATCTTAGAGGTAAGGAAACTGAGGCTTGGGGAACTTGGCCAAAGCCACCAGCTTTCCCAGCAGGATCTGGCAAGGCCGTGTGACACCAGGCTTGGCCATCAATAGGCGTCCCACTGTCTCCCGAGCCAGGCAGCGCGGACCTGCACGGGCGTCCACAGGCATCTCACCTGGGGCCTGGGACACCGGTGCTTTTAGTCCTGGTGAGCTTTATGCATTCTTTTTCCCTTTAGTTTCTCCTTGTTCATTTCTTTCCCATTTCTAGAATTGTCTATGTTGTAGTTATCGGGAAATACTTCTTTCCTCAGTGTTCAATGCAACTCAGATCGTCGTTTGATTTATCATCCTTGCTCTTCTAGCCTTCCTCGCTCGCTTTAGTAACATTTCCTTCCATTTATAGGCCACCTGTAGAGGAAATGGCTTGGCCTGTTATTTACATACTGGTGTGTGACATCTATAATTGATAACAGTGGCGACTGATACTGCAATATCTGTATCGCAGATACCATGCCCCTTTCCATATTTTTGAAACTGTGACACAAAAAATCTTTATCGCCTGGCTTGCTTTTTCGTGGAGCAAACTGATATGTGTAGAAAGATCTAAAATGCAGGGTTTCTTTTTATTTTTTTTCTTTTTATGGCTCTTCTTCCCCCAGATGAAGCATATAGCTGACTTCCAGTTGGGGACGTTCTAATTAAGAAACGTAGGAAGAACTTAATGTTGCAAAATATGTTTGCAAGTAATGAAGTAAAAATATTTATGCTTCATACAGCATTATTATCATAGCAAAAAAATAAAAAAAATATAAATGTGTCAAATAAGGGGCAGATTAAATAAATTATATGCCATCTGTATGTTGTAGTATCATGCTACACTCAAAGTCATACATTTTATTTTATTTTATTTTTTATTTTGGTACTGGGAATTGAACCCAGGGGTGTTCTACCACTAAGCTACATCTCCAGCCCTTTATTATTTAATTTTGAGACAGGGTCTTACTAAGTTGCTGAGGCTGGCCTCGAACTTGGAATCCTCCTGACTCAGTTGCTGAGATTACAAGCCTGTGCCACCGTGGCTGGCTACCCTCAAAGTCCTACTTTATAACAGTTTTTACAGACATGGGAGAAATGATGTTAGATTATTAAGTGACAAAAGTAGTCGATGGAGTGGTATGAATTATTCCTTAATCCATGAATTATTTTGATATTTATTTTTCACTTCCAATCACTTTTATTGTTGGATTATAATTCTTATATTATTGTGGACAGAGAAGATGGTCTATACGATATCAGTTCTTTAGAATTGGTCAAAATTTCCTATTGATTTGGTACAGGTTCAGATTTTCCTCATCAGAGGTATATATGTTTTCTATTTCTTTGGTATCTGATTCTGTCTATATAAATACATATATACATATAATATTATAATATACATATGTGTATATATGTAGAAATATCTATAGACCATCATTTCTTTGTGTATGCACACATTCATGTGCATGCATATATATAGTGTGTGTATACCTGCAAATATTTATATGCACGTGTGTGTATATTTGTGTGTATACTCCTGAGACTAAGCCTGTTGGGAGTGTTATTCATATCATCTAATTCTTTATAGGTTCTGCCTGCTGGACCTGTCACCTTTTAGGGGAGGTGTATTAGGATCTCCTGTTACTACTAGAGATTTATCAACTCTCCTGTAACTCTATCCATTTTCATTTTATATATATCAGGTACATTTGTTAGGTATATGAAAGGTAATGGTTAGTAATTTTTTTGATAGGCTGCTCCTTTCAATAATTACTGTCTCTGTTCCATTGATTATTTTTACCTTGAATTATATTCTTACTATATTAATATTGCTACTCTAGCTATCCATTGATTACTGTTTGCCTAGAATTTCTTTTTCTATTCCTGTTTTTTTTTTACCCTTTCTGAATCATTTCAGGGGCATGTATTTTTATCAATAACACATGATTGGAGTTATTTAATCTGCCCTTTATTCCTTCTAATTTTTGTTGTGTGTTTTCCATCTCTTGTCTGTATTCAGTGTAACTTCCTTGGGCTTCTCTCCCAAATCACTAAGTTTATCTTTAATCCACTCATCTATTGAGTTTCTTATTTCAATGACTATTTTAAAATATTAGGGTCTTTATTTTTCAAATCTATGCATTCTGATTTTATAATGCTGTGTTATTATTTATAAGACATTTCTTTAACATTTTATTTATTTATTTATTATTTATTATTTTTGGTGGTACTGGGGATTGAACCCAGGGGCATTCTACCTCCGGGCTACACCCCCAGCCCTATTTTTTTTTAATTTTTTATTTTGAAATAGAGTCTCACTAAGTTGCGGAGGCCTCACTAAGTAGCTAAGGCTGTCCTTGAACCTGCAATCCTCCTGTCTCAGCCTACCAAGTACTGGAATTACAAGCGTGCACCACCACGCCCAGCTCCCAGCCCCCAGCCCTATTTTATTCTTTTATTTGGAAACAGGGTCTCACTAAGTTGCAGATGACTTCACTAAGTTGCTGAGGCTGGCCGTGAACCTGCAATCCTCCTGTCTTAGCCTCTCAAGTACTGGGATTACAAGTGTGCGCCACCACACCCGGCTTTTAAAAATTTTTAAATGATTAATTTTTTAAAAGTTGGAAACATTGCTCTTTTAGCTTTTGTTCCTCAGGTTTGAATTTTACAGCTTGTTGAGGCCTTACAGTATCTTACTTGTCATGTGACTACTTCATTTAAAAATAGGGTCTCGCCGGGCGTGGTGGCGCACGCTTGTAATCCCAGTACTTGGGAGGCTGAGACAGGAGGATCTGGGTTCGCAGCCAGCCTCAGCTACTTAGTGAGGCCCTCTGCAACTTCGTGACAACTGGTTTCAAAATAAAGGATAAAATATAGGGCTGGGGGTATAGCTCGGAGGTAGAATGCCCCTGGGTTCAATCCCCGGTACCACAAAAAATAATAATAATAATAATAAAAATAAAAATAGGGTCTCATCTTGCATAGGCGTGAGCTCCTGTAGACCCCCTGCATGCTCTGTACTATGGAAGGCTCCCTGTGGAGAAGATGCAGGAGTGTCTCTGTCCTGCCCTGAAGGGACCACCAAGTTTTGTACCAGCACATTGACTGTATTTTCATTTCATATCATAGCTCAAAATTAACTCCCTTACATGAGCTTGAGCTTGGAGCTCAGTCCTCCTCCGCTATCTCCTGACTCAAGGTGTGTGATATTAATTTCAGTGCTAGATTCTTGTCTGGACTTTGGGATGTAAAGTACATATCTTTGGCCAGTTCTAGTATGCAATCCACTATCACACCTTATGAGATTAACTGTTTTCTTTTACGGGTGTGATATTTTATAATAAATATTTTGCAAAAAAAAAAACAAGGAACCATCTATTGGTCCCTATACATAGATCAGGCTTTCTCAACCTCACTACTATTGACGTTTTGATGTTTTGTTGTTGGGGCCGGGTAGGTGCTGACCTGTGTGTAGTGGAATGCTTAGATGCATCCTTGACTCTCCCCATTACATTCTGGTAACAAATACCTCCTCTCCAAGCTGTGGTAATTAACAGTGTCACCAGAGATTGGCAAATGTCCATTGGAGGGCCAAGTCACCTCCAGTTGAGATTTGCTGCTAATTGGCAAGCTCCCTTAGAACACTAGTGACTGTTAAGTTCACCAAGTCAACAAGCACATTTATTCTGTCTTTAGTGTGTAGAAGGCATTGTGCTTTTAAGAAGCAGTTTTGGGAGGGCTAAATGTGCAATGTGTGCATGTATGATGTTCATACCCTGACATATATCAAAATGTATAATTACAATGCACCAATAAATGAACATAAAAAGTTAAAAAAAGAAGCAGTTTTATTTAGGCATAGAGAAAAGCGAGCCACTGTCCACTGTATTGTCATAAGCCACCTATGGTATACAAGGACATTATAACAGTGGGCTTCAGTGTGTACAACGGACACGATACTCTGTCCTTTTAGGGCTCTTGGGAGAACGTGTGCACAGAACTCCAATGCTGCTGACATGTAGCTGTCACTCAGTGACCTGCAGGTTTTGCTATTATTACCAATCAAACTGAGCTTATGCATATAGACCAGGGCCACCAACCAATTGCCTAGTCTGCCCCTGAGCTACATGATGTAGGTCAGTCATATCCCCACATCCTAACATGTTTTTTTTTAATCAAAACAACCTCAGTGTCCATGAGCAAACAAACAAGCAAGCCAACACAAGGGTTAAAGAAAATCACATGAAGCAAACTGATGCTTGGCCAAAGCTAAAGTTCACATTCCAAGGTCTCTCTGTGTGCTCAAGGGGCAGCGGCCTCTGCGTCTGGGTGGCCCATGAATGTCCTTTATATCTTGGGTGGCACCTGGGTTCCACTGCTGGGAGAGTGAATGATCCTTTGGAGATTTCTTCTGCCTGCTTCGTTATCTGTTTCCAACGATCAGGGCTCCATCTGAGCAAGCCAACAGGAAGCCTGCTTTTGATTTAACAGTGCTCTGAACGAGCCCCTTCTATGGCTTTCCAAGAATTAATTACAGAGCTTAGTAAAGGCGCCTGCCGCAGAGTCCCACGGATGGCTTTATGAGCAATTACAGCAGCCACACCGATGCCAGCAGAATGAGAATTTCCTGGGAGGACTGCTTAGAAAGACAGGGCTGGCATGTGGACGGTCGGCACGTGGGCCTCCCATGTAGACTTGCAGGGGAATCTCAAGTCCGAAAGCATTCTAGAAGAGATTGGTTCCCCATCACCCAACATCTGGACTCTCACACGCCTGGGCTTGTGTGATTGAGAAAGAGAGAGACGGAGAGATTTCATTTTGATATGTAGAGACTAGAGCCTTAAGGAGGGAAGGAAAGGACAGAGTGCTCCCAGGGCAGGGCGCGGAGCTGAAGCTGGGGGAGATCTGACTGCGTGGTTTGCAGCACTTGCCACCCCAGAGGATGAAGCAAACACAGCACACAGGGTGGCTGCCGGCTGCCAGCAGCGACGGGGCGAGTTCCCCAGCGCCTGTTTACTTCAGAAGGGCAAAGCCAACGCTGTGGATTCTGGCTGGGAGCTTGCGGTGGGTTGCGCTGTGGATTCTGGCTGGGAGCTTGCGGTGGGTTGCGGCTGTAGGATGGGGCGGCAGGAGGCAGAGGAGAAGGGGTTCCTCCGCTGAGCAAGCCTGCAGGACTCTGCCCGGAAGCAGACACCAGCTGCCTCCTGCTGGGCGGGCTCGCCTCTCGCTTGGGTGTGGAAGGCACTGCGGTGGCTTTCCATGGCTGCTTCGTCAAAGAATGTAGCCATGAAAGGCTGGCACTGGAAACCCTACAATCCAAACATTTTTACCATTTTGAGGTTAGCAAGATGGTAAAGATGGTAGATCTCCAAAGGCTAGCTATTTTCACATAAATGTCTGCTAGTGCCGTTGAGGTTCCATGGGGATTAGCTAGGGGGTCCCTCCCACCAGGGGGGCTCTGTGTCCCCCTCTCTCCTTGCATCTGGGGCTATTGGGTGCTGGGCCTGTAGACATGGAACCTAGGCTCCCAGGGGCAGTACTAAGACTGTGCCCTCTGACCTTGCAGCACTTTCTGACTTCGTCTGTGTGTGTACATTCGTACACACGAGAAATTCCACACTTGCTGTCCACCCAAACATTTGTGAGTTTTTTTGTACAGAGGCCTGAGGCTCCTGGTCCCAAGCTGATAGCATAATTGAGAAAAAGAATATTTAAAAATATAATTTGCTTCCTTGATTCTTTTTTAAATGTTTGGAGTCTTAAAAAAATAAATAATAGTCAAGCAACCCTTTGGCTCGGAGCCATTTCTTTCCCTTTGCACAGGGAATCTCAGGAACTGGGATTCTCTGGATGGGCGGGTCATTTCCACCAGCTTTTGTCACCTGGAAAAGCCCTGGAGTGGCCTCATGTCATCTGTTTTGTTTAATGATGCATCCAACCTGCCTACAAACTGCCTGGTAAATCGTCAGTGTATAGCAAGTATCAGAGGTTTGAATGAAACACCTTCCTTCATTATACTTAAAGGTGTTCCAGGCACCATAGAAACAGGTAAAGAATTTGAGTATGGAAAGGATACTATTAGTGTAGAAGTGACTGGAAAATCTGTGGATTTGTCTCCCCAGCTTTATTTTTTTTGTTTTTTATTTTTGGCGGTACCGGGGATTGAACCCAGGGGCATTCTACCTCTGAGCTACATCCCCAGCCCCATTTTTTTTTATTCTTAATTTTGAAACAGGGTCTCACTAAGTTTCGGAGGGTCTCACTAAGTAGCTAAGGCTGGCCGCGAACTTGCGATCCTCCGGTCTCAGCCTCCCAAGTACTGGGATTACAAGTGTGCGCCACCATACCCAGCTCATAACTATATTTTATAAGAACAAAAAAGTTGAAGACCACCGGCTCCAAAAAATTGTCCCTGCCTTTTTCCTTCTTACTCTTTGCAGGTAATAATTTCAGAGGAGAATGGCCCTCTTCATAGTAGATGGTGATATTTGACCAAATGTTCTGTTTCCTGCTCTAGGGAACAAAATGTTCCCCTCTGTTAGAAAGTAAATGCCCAACCCTTGACACTCTGAACTGGGCTCCGTATATTAGAAAGCCATTTTTCTAAATTAAAGTGAGTGTTCTTTTAATCCAAATGAGCATTTTTTTCCTCCGAAGCAAAATCACCGATGTCGTCTGCCTCTTTATGCCGGCCATCATCAGCCCCCTCTGTGGGAGCCAAATCCCGCCCGTGTTTAATTAGATCTAATTTTTGGAAATGAAGGAGAAATAATTAGATTATCTGGACTCCAGGAAAAAAACACACACACAAAAGATTCTTATTTCAGCCATCCATCACCTCTTGACATCTAGAGTATTATATGCTGTAACTCAAATGAAAATATTTCACTTAAAAGTACAGCACCCCTGTCCATGATATCATTAAAGGAAATCATTAAGCATTTATGCAGCACTTTGTGCCGGAAAAGTGCTTCACAGTAATTTTTATTGCTCACCAAAACCCTCTGAGGCAGGTCCTCCTCTACATCTTAAAACCCAGGCAAAGGGAAGAGACTAACTACTTAGGTCTAAGAGAATAAATGACTGGATCAGAACGAGACCGTTGATGCCAAAGTCAGATGTTTTAATCTGCTGAACCATTAGGCTAGAGACTTCTTCACTGTATAAAGTGTTATCTGATGTGGGATTGACTTTTTTTCTTTCATACCTAGATCATTGATGGAAGATGCGTTGAGCATGGACTGCAGTAGTCTGAACCTGGTTTGTCCCCTGTGAAAGCAAACTCGTGTCGAAATTGAAGCCCCATTATGAGATATTAGCAGTAGGACCAGGTGGAACCTTTAAGAGTTGATGAGGACTCTGCCCTCAGGAACAGATTGATTCATGGGATCAAGAGATTAACAGGTTATTCTGAGAGTAGGTATTCTATAAAAGCCAGTTTGGCCGGTCTCTCCCACTCTCTTGCCATGTGATACCCTGTACTCCCTCGGGACTCTACCAGCAAGAAGGCCATTACCAGATGTAGCCCCTCAAGTATGGACCAGAACCATGAGCCAAAATAAACCCCTTTTCTTTGTAATTTACCCAGCCTGTGGTATTGCATTACTAGCCATAGAAACAGACCAAGACAACTGTACTATTTACAAAAATTCATCCTGAGCAGCTCCGAAGAGTTCAATGTTCCTGAAGAAATTTAATTAAAAAGAAAACAATCAGTGTATTTTAAAAGATAGTGTTTACTATGCTATGATATTAAGCAACACTGAAATCCCTGTGGCTTAGCCTCAGGTTGAGTCTTGCGTTCCAGGTGGGAGGGCTCGCTCCATCTGGTGGCTGGGGGATCCAGGTTCCTCTCAAGGTGTGGTCTTCAGGATCCCGGAAGCTGGGGGTGAGCAAGTGCGGGGAGCCCATGTCTCTTCCTAAGCACTCTGTACCAAAGTGCTACCCACTCCCTCAGCACTTCTGCTCAAAGTCTTGTGGCCAGAGGTGGTCTACGGCACCAGCAAGGATTAAAGACACATGTAAGCTGGGCATGGTGGCGTGTGCTTGTAATCCCAGTACTTGGGAGGCTGAGACCGGAGGATCCGGGTTCGCGGCCAGCCTCAGCTACTTAGTGAGGCCCTCCGCAACTTCGTGAGACCCTGTTTCAAAATAAAGAATAAAAAATTGGGCTGGGGGTATAGCTCGGAGGTAGAATGCCCCTGGGTTTAATCCCCAGTACCACAAAAAAAAAAAAAGATACATGTAGTATTTATTTCATCATTGGAACTAAATCGTGGTAGAATATGACCTCATCTGTTGTTCACTGATAGCAATATCAGTGGTAGACTTGGCTTCATCTCGCTGGTTTTCGTGGAGGCTGAGAAGACTGGAGATGGACAGATTTGGGGGGGATTGGGAGGATGTGACTGAGTCTGGGAATCAGGGTAAAGCTACATATTCTCCAAACTGCAGAAAACCTGGTGTCTTACCTTACCTACTAGCATTTTCCCCCAGTAACTATGAGATGATTCTAAAGTCGAAAGGAAGTGGAGACGGAAGTAAAATGTGAAATGGTATGGAAAGAAGTGTGTTGCTGAAAGTTCTGGATTATGGAATGATTTCCTTCAGCGGTGGTGGGCACAAGCTCAGATTTCAACTTTCCCTCCTCGTATACATTCTTAGGACATGATTGGCAATTGAGCAGATAAATCCCATGAAACGGTTTCTGTGTAAGTTAGCTTTGTGTCGCTGTGACCAAAATAGCTGACATACACAACTTAAAAGAGGAAAGATTAATTTGGCTCATGGTTCAGAGGTTTCGGTCCATGGTCAGCGAGCTCCCCAGCTTTGGGCCTGTGTTGAGGCAGAACACCATGGCGGAAGAGTGTGAGAGGGCCATGCCGCTCTCCTCAGAGCAACCAGAAAGCAGAGAGAGAGAGAGAGAGAGACAGAGACAGAGAGACAGAGACAGAGAGAAAGACAGAGACAGAGAGACAGAGATAGAGAGACAGAGAGAAAGACAGAGACAGAGAGGGAGGAAGGGACCCAAGACAAGACTGTAGGCTTCCAGGGCAAGACTCCAGTGACCTCCTTCCTCCAACTAGGCCTGTCTCCTAAAGTTTGCCCACCTCCCATTAACACCATCAGCTATGGATTCCTTAATGAATCCGTCCTATGAGGAATTCATCAGCTGAATGGATGATCGGCAGGTGGTGGAAGCTATAGGAGGTAGAAACTAGTTGGAGATGGTAAGTCCTCAGGGACATGCCCTTGGGGACAATATCTTGTCCCTGGCCCTTTTCTCTCGCTCTTCTTCCAGCTGCTGTGACCTGAGCAGCCCTCTTCCACCATGTTGTTTTGCCTCAACTCCGGCCGAGAGGAATGGAGCCCGCCCACCAGGGACTGAACCCTCTGAAACCGTGACAAGGATTGTGATACCTCTTTCCTCCTCTAAGTTGTTTTTCCCTTGGGCATTTCTCACAGTGACAAGAAGCCAACTAAGATGGTTTCTGAAGAGGGGCAACAAATTTGTTTCCAAATTGATTGGCCAGTGCTCTGACTCTAGCCTGAGGTCCGACAACTTTGACCTAATTCTGGAAGGAGATTATATTTGGCTGGGTTGCTGAGCTGTTTCTCAGAACCTCTTCTCTGGGCAGTTGCCAAATGCTCTTTTTGTAACTGTGTTATAGAATGAGCAAAGTTGTTTTGGGTCACCGCCCGGGGCCCGCTGCCCTAATTGCAGACACACATGTTATGATCTTTATGTTCTGTTAGTGTTGAAACCAGGCGTCCTGCACCTTGTCCCTCTGCTCTCCGTGGCTAGAGAGGTTCTCCGAACCCTAGCAGTTTCCTGATGAGAAGCAAGGAATCTTTCCTTTCAAATGGTGAAGCAATTTCTTTTTCTTTATTCTTTTCTCTCTTTTTTTTTTTTTTGTGGTACTGGGGATTGAACTCAGGGGCATTCTACCTCCAAGCTACACCCCCAGCCCTATTTTTTATTCTTTATTTTGAAATGGGGTCTCACTAAATTGCAGAGGGCCTCACTAAGTAGCTGAGGCTGGCTGCGAACCTGCAATCCTCTGATCTCAGCCTCCCAAATACGGGGATTACAAGCATGCGCCACCACACCTGGCTTGTTGAAGCAATTTCTTAGTCTGGTACAGTCTTTTCAGTACCGTGTGTGTGTGTGTGTGTGTGTGTGTGTGTGTGTGCGTGCGCGTGCTACTGGGAATTTAACCCAGGGACATTCTACCTCTGAGCTACACCCCCAACCCTTTTTATTTTTTGTTTTGAAACAGGATCTCTCTGATTGCTGAGAGTCTCAGTATTTGCTGAGGCTGTCCTCGAAGGTGCGATCCTCCTGTCTCAGTCTCCCAGGTACTGGGATTACCAGCATGTGCCACCACGCCTGGCTCATTCAGTACCTTTAAAACCAGTGTACCCTTCATAAATCACCAAAGATCTCATGCCTGATGTATTGGCAAGGCTGGTGTAGCCCCCTTACCTTCTATTCTGTCCTTTGATTTGCATAATTTGGGCGGGTTTCTTTTCTTGCTGTCACACATGCCCTACTTAAGCCCCAGGACATTGGAATGCACACAGTTGAGTGTCACCTCTCTGAAAGGAGAATGTGGCATTGTTGCCCCTATAACTTCAACATGTCTTTGGGAATCATAATGGTTATAGCTAAATGCAGCCTCTTAATTTCATCTTAAAAAACGGTGGCACATGACGCACACGTGTAATCCCAGTACTTGGAAGCCGGGACACAAAGATCGCATGATCGAGGCCAGCCTCAACAACTTAGCAAGAACTTAGAGAGACCCCATTTCAAAATAAGAAGTAAAATAGGGCTGGGGGTCTAGCTCAGCAGTAGAATGCCCCTGGGTCCAATCCCCAGTACCCTAAACAAACAAACAAACAAACAAAAAACAGTGGCAACTTACCAGAAAGGATATATATATATATATTTAGCAAGGAGGGTGGAGGATAACTCAAGACTAGAAAAAAGAAAGAAAGAAAGAAAGAAAGAAAGGAAGGAAGGAAGGAAGGAAGGAAGGAAAGAAAGAAAGAAAGAAAGAAAGAAAGAAAGAAAGAAAAAAAGAAAGAAAGAAGAAAGAACAAAATTGCCCATGTTAGCCTTCGCCGCTGGGTTGTGAGCTATTCTTAATCTTGACAGCACAATTAATGAGGGAAAAATTGTCCCCAGAAAAAACATAGCCGGAGGCACTGACCTGCCCTCCATCCCCCTGGTGCCAAGAGGGACAAAGTCTAGAGGAAGTTTCCCCAGCGAGTTACTGGGAAAGGACTCTTTGGCCCTTGGTGAAGCTTTCTTTATCAACCTCAAGGGCAAGCTCATTCATGGCCAAGAGTTTGCACACAGCTTCCAAGGCGAGGGGGAATCTCCACGAAGCGCTCACAGCTTGGATGAGCGAGAAACATCCGTACCCTGGAAATAATGAAAGGGCCTTCCGAAGCCGACGTAGCTGATGTAGCGCATAGCAGGCCGGCGACGTCCCAGGGTAAGAACCCTTTGATGGTCGAGGTGTCACTCTGGGTAGTCAGGAAAGACTTCAGGAGACAGCAGATCCCGGGGAAGTCTTAGAGGAAACAGAGCTTTGGATGGACGGGGAGAAGCAGGAAGGAATAGAGATGGAGGATCACATGTTGGAATGGCAGGAATGGAGTGAGTTAAAATTGAAAAAAAAAACTTAGGGGGGGCAGTGGCACACATCTATAAACCTAGAATTTGAGAGGCTGATACAGGAGGATCGCAGATTCAGGACCAGCCTCAGCAACATAGTGAGACCCTCGGCAACTTAGTGAGATTGTTTCAAAATGAAAAAAAAAATTAAAGGGCTGGGGGTATAGCATGGAGGTAGAATGCCCCTGGGTTCAATCCCCAACACAGACAGACACACACACACAAAAAAAGTAAAAAATTGAAACTTTTCTTGAGCTTATGTTGCCCCCACCTAAATGCCAACTGCACCAGAATCTGCCCTCTGTGGAAGTGTTAACCCATGGTTTGGTCTTGATCCAAAACACTTCCCATTTTATTTCGCACAATGGAGGTAGGCAGGCTCACCTGCATAATACAAACCAACAGACCCGGCAGAAGTTATTTTGGTGAACTCAGAGGTGTGAGAAAATATGCTAATCAAGAAAATTACCATTTTCAGCCTGCCACGGTGGCTTATGCCTGTAATCCTAGTACTTGGGAGGCTGAGACAGGAGGATCACAGGTTCGAGGACCGCCTCAGCGGCGTAGCAAGACTCAACCTAATGAGACCCTGTTTTAAAAAAAATGGTCTGGGGGTATAGCTCAGAGGTAAAATGCCCCTGGGTTCAGTCCCCAGTAACACACACACACACACACACACACACACACACACATACACACACTCACACACCACACACACACACACACACACACACACACACAAAGAAATTATGTTCATATGCCCAGTTTCTAATGTTTCTTACATACCCGTAGCAGTGGGGAGGTATCCTGCAGTAAGACAGGCTCCCATTTGGTCTTTACGAAGCATTCTCACATTCTTTAGTCTAGTTGGGTAGTTGATACTGTCCCCTACTTTTCCTCTTGCTGCTAAGGGAGCTCCACATAGTCCCAGGGCTACACAGTCAGAGACCAACTCCAAGCCCAGGTCTCCAGACCCAGTCGAAAGCCCTTCCAGCCCTGGTCACTCCGCCTCTTTCTTTCTTTTTTTTTTTTTTTTTTTTTTGCGGTACTGGGGATTGAACCCAGGGGCATTCTACCTCCGAGCTACACCCCAGCCCTATTTTTTTATTCTTTATTTTGAAACAGGGTCTCACTAAGTTGCAGAGGGCCTCACTAAGT
Source organism: Glis glis (assembly GCA_004027185.1). NCBI lineage: Eukaryota > Metazoa > Chordata > Mammalia > Rodentia > Gliridae > Glis > Glis glis. The sequence goes on from PVJS01016939.1 coordinate 24,196, forward strand.
AGCTGAGGCTGGCCGTGAACCCGGATCCTCCTGTCTCAGCCTCCCAAGTACTGGGATTACAAGCGTGCGCCACCATGCCCGGCTCACTCCATCTCTTTCAGGAGCAGAGGCGTGTCCTGTGAGGCTGAGATGAAGACGAGAATTCTCCAGGTGGACCAGGATGTGGAGGATTCGAGTGCAGGTGTGCGTCCTCTGGGACAGGCAACTTGGCAAGATGCATTCAGACCTGAGCACTGCTCCGACACCCTGACCCGGTGACCTCCACTTCTAGGAATCTATCCTAAGAAACTAACAAGACACGTGGCCAAAGGCTTCCGTAGAAACATGCTTACTGGAATGCTAGTTATACTATCCAACAACAGAAGATCAGCTAAGAACATTATGATATACTCCAATGAGGGAATATTATCGAAGCCATTAAAATCTATTTTGAGGATTGTTTGTTGATGATAAGTAAATATTGAGAAAATATTTATACTATAAGAACAAATGAAGAATAATAGCTGGGCACAGTGGCGCATGCCTTAATCCCAGTACTTGGGAGGCTGAGACAAGAGGATCACAGGTTTGAGGCCAGCCTTAGCAACTTAGTGAGACCGTTTCAACATAAAAATGAAAAAGGGCTGGGGGTGCAGCTCAGAGGTAAAATGCCTCAGGGTTCAATCCCAGTACAAAAAAAAAAGGGGTCATTTTTACTCAGTCTGGTCTATAAACTGTATGGCTTATTTATTTCAGGAAAAACTAATAAGTGAATAAATGTAGTACAAATTTGTTACATGTTCAAAGAGAAGATTGAGGATTTATGATTTAAAGATGAAAACCCCAATTGCAATAGAGCATGTGGCAAATGTTTAAAGCTAGAAACGTTTGGCTCTTGATCTAAGTGAGTTTCACAGTGTGCAGGAGGTGGGCCGGAGGAAGCCTTCCTGCAAGAGGCTCTAGAAAGTTCCCTGCAGCTCCCAGTCGTTTGGTTTCTTCCTCCTCTGCCTTGAGCCCTGGCTTGTTCTGTGAGATAAAGGGGAACAGAGACATCAGAACTATGCACATAGCATGCAAAAGCCCGGAAAGATTCTGGAATTTTCTAGGTGGGAGAGAAAGACGTGCAGAACTGGTAGACAAGCAGTGGGAGGGTTCAGAGCAGCCTGCCTTTTGAGGAGCCCCAGTGGCTGGAGGCCTTCCAGTCTGGATTGGGAGGATTCATCAACAGGAAAACACAGCTGGCAGGCCCTGCGCTCAATGTGTCTTCTCAAGGCTGCAACATAAATTTCCCAACTTGGGAAGCATTAGGCCGAGGAGACCGCCTGTGAGTTCAGGGTGTGTGGACCACGCCCACCCCCGTCCTGGGAAACCGTGGGCGCCGGTCCCCCAGGCACTGCCCAGGACAGTATGGGCACTGTCTGGCTCTCCCAGGGCAGCCTGGGAAAATGAGGGCTGGAAATTCTGAGTTTTCCAAAGGAGGCTGCTGGGCTGCTTTGGAAAAAATCCTCTTAAGCCAGGGGAGTAGAAGCCTTAAGAAATTCTCACTGGTCGAATTTACAGCAGGCTTGCCATGGTATATTAGTGGCATCCAAATTGTAATATACCTTAATTAATTCTTTTTTTTTTTTGTACTGGGCATTGATCGAACCCAGGGATGTTTTACCCCTGAGCTACACCCCCAACCCTTTTTATTTCTTATGTTGAAACAGGGTCTCACTAAGTTGCTGAGGTTGGCCTCGAACCTGCGATCCTCCTGTCTCAGCCTCCCAAGTACTGGGATTATAGGCGTGTGTCACCTGGCTTTAGCTTGATCAATTCTAAAAGCCACTTTCTCCCCCACCACCAGAATATAGGTTTATTATATAGGAATATTCCTGTTCCTACTGCCAACGTTTCCAATTAGCAGAGAACCGCGCGCTGGAAACCAGAACATATAATCCAGCAAGACTGTCAACGTAACATTATAAAAATTGAATATGTGTCAGAAGTGGATTTAGATTCTTCGGGTTAATATTATTTTTGCAATTAGGTAATGAACTGGCATTAATTTACTCGCGCTGTGTGATTAGGTTAATTTACTCCAGAATAATCTTGCATTTTAAAAATTAAAAATGGTAGCCGTATCTTCTCATTATCAATCAAAGCTGCAGCAGCAACATGGAAACACGGCCATTTTGTACTCCACTGCGCTCTTATGGGCAGTCGAATAAGCATTAAAAAAGACAAATTACCGCTCTCCGATACATCTGCACGCTTACCACCTACAAATAACTGTCCATTTGTGAATGGTTAAACTTAACCAATCACTTTTCCTATAAGCAGGATAACCTCTTTCATAAATAGTAATCTACAAATGCTACTCAGAGCGGTTTAAATCTTATATACAGTAATGCCACTGTACGTAGAAAGCAAAATACACTCAGAAAAATAAAGCTAAGTAGTTTACTCTTTCCCGTGACCTTCACAAATATAAGTGCTTTCTCTATGGCTCCATAATTGTTTAAATCTTTTAATGACGCAGGCGTGCGGGCCATGTTGCTTATACTTGCTGGAACTACGGTGCTGTTAATATTTCGAAAATTACTTTAACCTTATTTCATTGTGTAGTAGTGTTAGAACACTTTTACGCTTTTAAACTGTGCATTACTTTGTTTCATCATTAACCTTGGATTTTGCCCTTGGAGATTATGGTAATTTATAGTTTGAGCCGAGACAGGTGCCAGCGCATCCGAACAATAAACATTGTGGGTCCCGTCCATGGGTTTGGTGGTTGGGATCCTTCGGTTTACAGGGGATGGAAATACAATTTGGAGAGGGGCTGAGGTGCTCCAGAAAATTCCCAGCGATGGATTTAGGTTTTGGTTGACCGGCGATGCTGATGGAGGACGGGGGATTCTGAACATCAGGCCTGGGCCAGGCTCCACCGACACACCCCACCTTGTCCCGAGATCAGAGAGGGAGGAATCCATTACAGAAGAAGAGGGGAAGGAGAGAAAATAGTGGCGAGCCCCAGTGTCCACCATAATACTTAACCCAGTTTACTTTAATGTTAAGAACCTGTGCTGTGTCCCTAGTCCCCTGACGACTCTGTCTGTCTCTCTCAACACATCCACACAGCCATATACCACCACCCTCTGCGACCGAATCCTAGCTTTTACATCTGCATGTTCGACTTGTTGCGACTCTCAGAAATCCAGGTCTCAACCCTTCCTGGTTTTTCTAGAAATCCCACAGTCTCTAATCCACAGATACCTGCCCCGGGCGCTCTGAGGGTCACAGGGCATGCAAGTGCCAAGTTCCCTGCTCCCGGGAGCTGATGGCAGGCCACACCAATCTGTTGTGACAGAGGCACTTGTGAGCCCTCCCCCCCAGCATCCTTTCTCTGGAAGTGCTGGGGCAGGCCAGAAGAGGGCGGAGTGAACGAGGGCACTGCAGACCCAGCTGGAATCCCAAGGTGGCTGCAGACACACTGGGGACCACATCTGTCCTGGCGCGGGCATTCAAATTCTCAGTCCTGCTTTTCTCTATAGTAACATTATGTTCACTGTGAATGTGTCATATTTCAACGGCAGAGAATGATATCAAATGAATCACTGAAGACATTTAAAATATCCTTAGTGCTGGGCATGGTGGCGCACACTTGTAATCCCCGTACTTGGGAGGCTGAGACCGGAGGATCCGGGTTCGCGGCCAGCCTCAGCTACTTAGTGAGGCCCTCCGCAACTTAGTGACACCCTGTGTCAAAATAGAGAATAAAAAATCGGGCTGGGGGTGGAACTTGGAGGTAGAATGCCCCAGGGTTCAATCCCCAGTACCGCAAATAAATAAATAAATAAATAAATAAATAAATAAATAAATAAATAAATAAAATATCCTTAGCAAGTGGGGCATAGGTCCACAACTGTAATCCCAGTACTTGGGAGGCTGAGACAGGAGGATTTTAGGTTTGAGGCCAGCCTCAGCAACTTAGTGAGACCCTGTTTCAAAATAAAAATAATAAAATAAAATAGGGCTGGGGGGTGTAGCTCAGAGGTAGAATGTTCCCGGGTTCGATCCCCAGTACCAAACAAACAAACAAAAGTTAAAGTCTGATGTTCTGTAGATGTCAAAGTGACATCATTTGAAGGATCCTGGCTTTCAAAGAGCCCAATTCCTTCTATTTGTTTTTCTGTTACCCACTGGTTCTCACGGTCTTGGTCTACACTCTGTGAGAATATAATCAAATCTTTTCTTTTTGTGTGTATATGGTACTGGGGATTGAACCCACGGGCATTTTATCTCCAAGCTACACCCCCAGCCCTATTTTATTTTTATTTTTTGAAATAGGGTCAAGCTGGGCGTGGTGGCACACGCTTGTAATCCCACTACTTGGGAGGCTGAGACAGGAGGCTCGCAGGTTCGCAGCCGGCCTCAGCAACTTGTGAGGCCCTCCACAACTTAGTGAGGCCCTGTTTCAAAATAAAGAATAAAATAGAGCTGGGGGGGTAGCTCGGAGGTAGAATGCCCCTGGATTCAATCCAAGTACCACACACACACACACACACACACACAGAAAGAAATAGGGTCACATTAGGTTGATGAAAGTCTCAACTAGTTGCTGACGCTGTCCTTGAACCTGCAATCCTCCTGTCTCAGCCTCCCAAGTACTGGGATTACAGGTGTGTGTCACCAGTCCCCGGCTAATCAGATCTTTTCTATCAAAGGAATAACTCCCTTTTGTAAAACCACCATTTGTAACCTGAGAATTTTAAGTGCCAATCCCCCCTTCAGCCAATGGTGTAAAGATTGTGCGGCTACGTTCCCACCAATTGGAGCACAGCACAGGAGCCCGCCCTGAAATTAAAATAAATCAAATGCCCAGCAGTTTCCCACCATGTGTTCTTGCCTACCTCACTACTGGTAGCAGGATCCCTTTTTGAATAAGTAAACCCGCCTTGCCCAGCCACTTTCCAATCTGTGTCTTTTCTTATGATGCCATGGAAATTTATTTCTAGTTTTTTTTTTTTTTTTTTTTGCAGTACCAGGGATTGAACCCAGGGGCATTCTACCTCCGAGCTACACCCCCAGCCCTATTTTTTATACGTTATTTTGAAACCGGGTCTCGCGAAGTTGCGGAGGGCCTCACTGAGTAGCTGAGGCTGGCCGCGAACCCGGATCCTCGGGTCTCTGCCTCCCAAGTACTGGGATTACAAGCGTGTGCCACCACGCCCGGCCTGGACATTTATTTCTAACAGCTCAGCCCTGCTCTTGGTGGAAGATGCCCGTTCTTTCCCCCACACAGATCACGAATGTGGCATGGGAGGCTCTGACAAGCTGGGACGGAGCCCCCAGCCGACGCCTGCAGCTCACAGATGGCCGCCCCCAGAGTTCAGGCTGTGTCTGCTCATGTGTTTGCAGCAGAGAGGAGGAGACTCACTATGGGAAAAGGAGGACTCTTGGGTGGGTCAGAGTTTGGGTGAAGACCTTCCTGGTTCCGGGGTGCAATGGGTGTGGGAGGGGCCCCACAGGATTACAGGATTCTCCCAGGCCAGGAATACACTAGAGATCCCTGCTTCAACGCGGCTTTTCCTGAAGTCCAGGAAGATACACGTGACATCCAGGGCTAGGCAAGGCCCAGGGCCCCGGGGTGGGCACACGGAAGCCTTCTTGGACACCGCCATCTCTCCTAGTGTATTATTTATCAAAGGCTAGCCGTTTAACAAACACCCCAAGTCACAATGGCTTAAAACAATCAAAGCTGCATCTTGCGTGTGGAGTTTGCCGGCTCCTCTCAGACAGCGATTCCCAGTCAGAAGCCCCTTCGTTCCGGCTCCACAGACCGCTGCTGGTAACCTGCACCCGGCTGAGCAGGAGAGAGGAAGCGCGAGGCTGTCAGGAGACTCAGGCCTGCAGCGGGTGCCTCCCTAGGGCTCTGTCCCCTGGCTGTAGCCGCTCTCACAGCACGGGAGGCTGGGAAATGTAGTCCAGCTGTGGGATGGTTTAGGGGAGCGCATCCCACACCTATCTTCAGACCAAACCTGAGTGCGTCTGTGGGTAGCTGCTCATCTCAATCTTTGGGCTCGTTGGGAGTTTGAGAGTGAACAGCAGTGGGCGCATGGTTTTAGAAGGGGGACAGACTTGCGTGGTCTTTGAAGGGGGACAGACTTGGGTTTGGATACTGTTGTGTGCCCTCGGGCAAAGAATCTGCCTCTTTGAGACTCGGTTTTTCTGGCTGGGAAATGGGGACACCTTGTGGGGTCACTGTCAACATTAAATGAGGCAATGGATGTAAAAGGTCCATGTTGCCCTGCACCTCATGCTTGTTTGTACAAACCATTTTGACTAGGTGAGGGGGGAGGGGAGAAAGCCGACTCCCTGTGTCCCATTTTGACCCGTCTTGAAGCCAGCACTCCCCACAGAGCCCAGTGGGTCCAGAGAACATGCCCAGAAGATGCCAACAGCAGCGCCACCTTCCCCCGTCTCTTGCTAAATCTCAAGGTCATTCCTTCTGACTGTGACTTTGACAGGAAAATAAAAACAACAACAACCACCACACCACAAGCATCCATTTTGTTTGGTTATTGAAAATTCAGTCGCTTAGCATTTAGTTTCAACCAGAGAGTCTTAATCCTCCTTACTCAGTCCGAGCCGGCCACATCTGGAAAGTGGTGATTTTACTATTTTTCTTTTGAAAAATAGGGGCCTGGGGTTGGATGTGGCTCGGGAGTCCTCTATCAGGCTTGGCAGTGGGGTGAGCTCAGGAGGGGCTTCGACAAATATTTACTGATTGAATTAATAGATAAGGGAAGGCGGTTACACAGGTAAGAACAATGAAATAATCTTTTTGTCTGAAACATCAAGATTTCTTTTTTTTTTTTTGAGGGGAGACACGTTGCATTTTAGCTTTTGGATTCCCTAAATGGTTTCTTCAATGGTAATGTCTGCCAACAATAACACACACACACACACACACACACACTGAAGAGGAAGCCTAATCTAATTGTGTTTTTTTCTTTTTAGCGCAGTGTCCTTTAAAATAACCTTCCAAGCCTGGCTGGTTAAGCTTACCGGCGATAAGATATTGAAAGCAATAAATAAAATGACGTCTGGGGCTTAGAAGGTTAACAGTTTTCTCAACCCATTATTGTCTAAATCTGAGGGTAAAATGGCGCCTGAAATCACAAAATGTGATCCTGCAGTGCCTCCTGGTGGCCGTCCGGTGGAACTGTCAAAGCCCGTCATTGTGTCTGCCCTCGTCTTTAGCATAATCTTGATTTATTTATGAGGCTGGGACTTTGGGGCCTGGGTTCTGCGAAGGAGGAGTGGGGGATGCGGGAAGCTGCGACTCCATTTTCTCAGGCCCCTTTTCAAATGGGTTACCACCACAGTGTCAAAATAATGTGTACATTAATCCTAGTATATGATTTAAAAACTGAGACCATGCGAGACCATCTTCTTTTCATTATCTTGAAAAGAACCGCTTTCACTTTCCCCAAATTATTGGCTTTTTAATTTTTTTTTTTTTTTACTTTTCGGGAGGCAGATTATTAAGCAGTTTCCTTTGCCCATTAACACATTCTTTGTAAATCAGTCGGACAGAGGACAGTTTTTAATTTCAGAGATTAATTATCACGTGCAATAATTGAACCATTCTTTATCTTTTCCTTGAGACGCACTCATTTAAATAAAAGACATAGAGAGGCGGTCTATGAAATGAGAATGAAGATTGTAGATAAAATTACAATATTACAAAAGAAAGTATTTCAGTATTTTCTCCTTAAAAAAAAACCATCCCCCCAAAAAAGTGTTGGAGCTGGATACAGTGGCACATGCTTTTTTTTTTTTTGCAGTACTGGGAATTGAACCCAGGGCGTTTTACCTCCGAGCTACACCCCCGGACCTATTTTTTATCCTTTATTTTGAAACAGGGCCTCACTAAGTTGTGGAGGGCCTCACTAAGTAGCTGAGGCTGGCCTCGAACCCGGATCCTCCGGTCTCTGCCTCTCAAGTACTGGGATTTCAAGCGTGCACACATGCCTTTAATCCCAGTACTAGGGAGGCTGAGACAGGAGGATCACAGGTTTGAACCCAGTCTCAGCAACTTAGATCTTGTTTCAAAATAAAAAAATTAAAAGGGCTGGGGGTATAGCTCAGAGATAGAATGCCGTTGGGTTCAATTCTCAGTATCACAGCAAACAAACAAAACAGAACAGCTTAAAAATGGATGGTTTGGGCAACTGCTTATTTGGTGACATTTCCAGATTTGCTTACTTTTTAAACTCCTTCCAGAAAATGTGACCTGCTTAGCTCTGGTAATTTTGGTAAGTTCCCTGGAAGTCTTGGTTCGGTGATACTTAGGGAGTGGGGTAAAGAATACTTATGCTCAATCCAGGCTTTTTAAACCAGATTATACCAGACAATAGCTAGTAGATCTCTAATACATGCCCAGTTCTCCTGCTGTACTGTATTTTTTGAGTTTCTTATTGATCTTGTTTTAAGATTATAAGCAAAGGAACAAAATTGACCCTTACTGATTATGACCCCCCGAAATCAAGACATTAAGGAGAAAGAGTTGAGTATTTACTATGACTCATCCTGGTCATTCTCCATTCAACCCACACAGAAAATAAGGGGAAGGGGCTCAGGGCGTAGCCACTTGGTGTGGCCCCGCCATCAGCTCCCGGGAGCAGGGAACTTGGCACTTGCATGCCCTGTGACCCTCAGAGCGCCCGGGGTAGGCATCTGTGGATTAGAGACTGTGGGATTTCTAGAAAAACCAGGAAGGGTTGAGACCTGGATTTCTGAGGGTCCCAACAAGTCGAAGATGCAGATGTAAAAGCTAGGATTTGGTCGCAGAGGGTGGCGGTGTGTGGCTGTGTGGATGTGTTGAGAGACAGACAGAGTCGTCAGGGGACTAGGGACACAGCACAGGTTCTTAACATTAAAGTAAACTGGGTTAAGTATTATGGTGGACACTGGGGCTGGCCACTATTTTCTCTCCTTCCCCTCTTCTTCTGTAACGGATTCCTCCCTCTCTGATCTCGGGACAAGGTGGGGTGTGTCGGTGGAGCCTGGCCCAGGCCTGATGTTCAGAATCCCCCGTCTTCCATCAGCATCGCCGGTCAACCAAAAACCAAATCCATCGCTGGGAATTTTCTGGAGCACCTCGGCCCCTCTCCAAATTGTATTTCCATACCCTGTAAACCGAAGGATCCCAACCACCAAACCCATGGACCCAAAACACAAAGAAGTGTTGGAATTTATTGTAATAAGGATACTCCTGTTCCTAGGAAAGGGAAACTAGTTAAATTATGCCTATTTAGTAAGCAGAAGTGGGGGAAGGTCATTACTGAGCACTTGAGACGGTTCGGATTTATCGAGTCCCCGGCTTTCGGAGCTCCAGGCCTGGGAGGAAGACACATAGGCAGAGGTGCTGGCTCCTCGGCCCACGCCTCCTTCCACTCCCATGATGCCCTAGCCCCCTTTCCAACCTGGATAATTCCTTCCCCGCACCCTCTGCAGCCCCGCATCCTTCCCACGCCTTGGGAGGGGCAGGTGTTGCCGTGGGTGTGAAGGGAGCCATTGATAGAGAGGGGCCCAGCGTGCTGTGCTAAACCCAGGAGTTTTGTACAAGGGGAACAGGAGCTGAAGGCTGAAGGGTTTAAGAGACAAATTATCCCGTGTTAGGGAGACGGACAGAGCAGCCCAGCACCTATGGAGGGTGGGTAGAAAGCCGACACCAGATTTCCAGGGCCATGATGGTGCGCAAGCTCTCGGTCTCTCCTTTTTTCGAGAATAGTCGCTGAGGGCAGTGGAGACCCTTCTGTTGTGAGGGAGAGGCGCGGGGCAAAGGAAAGACAGGAGCTTTGGTGCATGTCCGGTCCTCATTCAAAGTCTGGCTTGGTTGCTGCCAAGCTGGGGCAGGATTCCCAGCCTCAGCCTCAGTTTATCTACCAGTAAATTGGGTGTGACGTAGGCTACTTTGCAGGCATGGAGCAGGCGTGTGGGATGCGATCGAAGGTGCCCCTGGGTGGTGGCCAGCTTTTATTAAAGTGAAAGTGAGCCGGGCGTGGTGGCACACACTTGTAATCCCAGTACTTGGGAGGCTGAGACAGGAGGATCGCAGGTTCGTGGCCAGCCTCAGCAAATTGTGAGGCCCTCCGCAACTTAGTGAGACCCTGTTTCAAAATAAATAATGAAAAATAGGGCTGGGAGGTAGCTCGGAGGTAGAATGCCTCTGGGTTCAATCCCCAGTACCGCAAAATAAATAAATAAATAAATAAATAAATAAATAAATAAATAAAGTGAAAGTGGTTCGTATCACAGAAGCTCAGGACCAAGCCGGGCCCTGCGTGGGACCGCCCAGCTTCACGAAGCTGTCTCCAAGTGCCTGGTGATGTGCTGGGGGCTGCACGGAGCTGAAGCATCGTGGGGGCCGCCTGCACAGTAGACAGTGCCGACAGTGGCCTGTGCCTTCTGGTATTGCAGCTGGACTGGTTACTTGTTGAAGTATATGTTATCAAAAATTTCATTTTTTCTTTATATTATAGCTGGGGCACCATATTGGCTTGGCATTTGTTGACATTATGTGTTTATGTAAATTATTCATGAATTTCACTTCTGGGGAGAAAAGGGTGGCGTGGTGAATATTTGCTCTAAGACGGGGCGGTGGAGTGAAGCACCGCTCCTTGGGGAAGAGGGAGAGCGCATGGTGCTGGAGGGCTGGGTTAGAGCAGGGTCCCCGGCTGGCACAGGGCGGCGGATGGGCTGAGATCTTGAATGGTGGTGGACGCCTGTAATCTCAGTACTTGGGAGGCTGAGACAGGAGGATCACAGGTTTGAGGCCAGCCTCAGCAACTTAGCAAGACCTTGTTTCAAAATAAAAAAATAAAAAGGGCTGGGGAGTGTAGCTTGGAGGTAGAATGCCCCTGGGTTGAATAACCAGCACCAGAGGATGGTAAGTTTATGCCACGTGTTTTTTAATCACAATACGGAAAATTAGATTACAAAGTAAATACACCTAGGTATGCACCAAGTGCAAATATACCACGTCTATGATTCATTCATTCATTCAATGAACAAGGGCCAAGTGCGGTATCAAGGCACCGGGCCAGCCTGGGGATGCCCCAAGAACACCATTGCTGATCTCCAGAGCTAAGGCCCAGGTGGGGAGATGGTGGGGGGAGCCATTACCTGTGAAGGTGGTAAGGGCCACGGCAGAGGTGGGACCTGCAGGATATGAGGAATCACTGTGGATTCCCTGTGTGTCTCCGGTGAACATGGAGGGTGCAGATGAAGGAGGGGAGCCCTTGAGGGCTTGCTGCCGTGTTCGGAGCCTGGACCGCGGCTTGGAGGAATAGGGTGCCGGCCAGGCTGGACGAGCGCCCTGGATTCTCTGACTTTGTGATGGGGATGCAGGCCCTGCTCTTGCCACCAACGTAGTTCTGACAATGGTGGGTAAAAAGCCCATGCCTTAAAGAAGGCGGTGGAGGCGCCAGGAACCACAAAGGAAGACCGTCCCTAATCATTAAAAACCGGCCGTCCCTTCCAGGAGCGCCTGGGCTCACGCACGGCCAGATTAGCACGCGAGCTAATCTGTATCCAGGCCTCTCGACTCGACAAATTATTTCATGCATTTGCTTTATTGCAGCCTAGTGGTTATAATAGAATTAGTTCTATTCCACATTATTGGTTCATAATTGGAATTACATGAACAAAACCAATACAATCTCTCCAAGTCTTCCGTGGCTGAGGGATGGAACCGGCTGCACGATCGCTTCTCTTTTTTCTCTCCTCCGGTTTCATTGTTCAGGGTGTTTTCAAAGCCTTCGAATAATCAGACCTAGTTCAACGGGCGTTTTCTCCGGCTCCTAGGTAGGGTGACTCTATAATTCAGCATCCAAACTGGGACAACTGCGAGAGTGAATGGCAGGCTATTAATAATCACACCAGGACAAGACAAGCCAGAAGGCTGCGGGAAAACTGCTACCAGTGGCCATCCTATTTTTAGGGGCAGGTTGACCCTCTCCAGTAGTCATGGGTTAGTCTTGCTAGGCAATGCTGCTTTTCTTTTCTTTTTTTTTAATGTTAATTTGGGGCGATCATCTTTGCAAATTAAAATTTTCTCTTTGTGATATGGATGAGTACCGTGCAACTCCAGAACAAATTTGAGAAATCGCGGAGAACATAATTACATCCAGATGGGTGGGATCGCTTGGGACGTCCTTGGATGTGACACCTAGAGAGTAGAAGGGGAAATCGAGGCTGGCATTTCCTGATGTCAGGTTTGTGACCTGGACTGAAATATGAAAATGTACTTACTTCCCCTGAAGGCATGGGAAACTTGGTACCCGTGACAGCAGAGTCTCTAGTCCTTCGAAGTCAGTTTGGAGCAAATGAAAAATCCACCCTTTGGCATCAAAATAGAATACACATCAGTACATCGTTTTTTTCTGGGAAATACCCTCATTTAGATAGGGCCAGGTGGCGACCAGAGGACCTGACCTGACTCCAGGTTGATTCGAGTGAAACTGGGTGCTGCGTTTCCTGCCAAGACAGCCCCAGCTCGCCGCTCTCCACTCCTGGCTAGACGAGGAACGGCTTAAAGCATGAGACTGCTTCGCGTCTCCCCAGTGTTCCTTTTTTTTTTTTTTTGTGGTACCGGGG